>PVIC010022277.1:0-27814 GCA_004025085.1 Thryonomys swinderianus | reverse complement strand
AAAAAAAAAAAAAAAAAAAAAAAAAAAAAAAAAAAAAGGCTTCAAAGCAAAAAGAAACTAAGCTATGAGTGTTGTAGATTCTTGTACTTCCTTCCATTTACATTTATTCTTGTGAAAACTCAATCTTAGCAAATGTGAGTTTTAATTCTGTGAGGTCTTCAAGCCACACATTCTTTTCCTTGGATGTATTTGTCTGGCATCTAAATTTGTTTAGATGAGCCTAACTCTGCCCAAGAGAGGATGTTTGGAACAGATGTTCACTCCTCTGCCGCACTTGAAACAGCCACCCTCCCTCTGGGGACTTTGGACTCATGTGAGGTTTAAAGCCAAGTGCACACTTATACCCCAGGTTCATATTTTGGCCCACTTATTTTTTGCTTGATAATTATTGTCTAAGATGTAACAATGCTAGTGAAACTAAGCTAGAAACTTGGAAGTTTCTAAAATTCAAAATTATATTTTTATTATTAAAAACTGGAGTATATGGAAGAAAAAGTTCATTATTAAATAAAATGCTTTTCTTACACTGAGCACTGTGAGCACACTGAGCACACTGAAGCGATGTTAGATGCTCCTTAAAGTTTAACCCTAAAGCTTTGGTCAGGAGCTAGTTAGAGGACAGACTCATTATTAAAGATAACAATGCAGAGCATGGGCTGTCTTTATGATCTAAGTGGAGATTTACACTAACTCTATTCTACAGTCGCTATTTCTCACTCGAGGAGGATGCAACCCTATTGCGGTTTCCACCCCGACTTTCCTCTTTAAGTTGAGGTAGACAAGGCTCAAGGTCAGACTTGCAGACTTAGGTCCTGGAGATGGAACAGTGGCCTCCATAAAACCAATCTTTAGTGGAATTTGTGAAAGCCTTATAGATACTGGCACAAATTTACAGAACAATTGATTCTATATGTCAAGTATTTGACTATTCATCTATAATAACCACTCTGTTTATTATGTGTATGTGATTTGAAGTCCATTAAGCCAGTCTGCTTTGGTAATTAAGCCAGTGTGCCTTCACAATGTGATAATTTTCCTTGTAGACAAGAAGGCTTGAAAGCTTGTAAAATGGGAAGGTATCCATAACTCAGTACTTTTACTTCACTTCAAAACCTTAAGCAGAATGTACTTACAATTCTATTTAGCCAAATACATATTTATTTACATAGAAGTTAGACTATAATAGAAAATATTCTTTAATATCAGCCACATTAAAATTTTTGCAATAAAAAGAGATCAATTTTTATAATCCTCAATTCAAATGATTATCTACTTTCTGCTCCTGGTCATTAGACTTTACTTCATTAGAGTTTTTGAAGGATCAATTTGCAGAGCTTAACTCTTAGAGATAAAAATTAAAAAAAATCCTCTTCCTTTCTGCTATGGCTAAATGAGGGAATCTGCCGGGGCTGCTCAGCAGCCTATCAGCTCTACATGGTAAGCCACAAAAAAGACTATAGAAAAGATTATAAACATCTACAGTGTTAGTTACAGGGACATTATCCATAAAGCATGTAATCCAATCCAAACCTTCCTAGAACAGTTTCACAGTGCACCAGAATTTTTAGGATATTTTATATTTGCAACCTGTGATCCCATGTAATGTATAGTCTTGGCATTTCTTATCACCACCAACCATGCATTTCTCAGTTTAAAAAAATGTTTGTTCCAAATTTCAATACTGTGCATCCTTTTGCCTTAGACCAAATGTCTATCACACATTCTCATCATTTTAATTAAACTTGGGCAAATGCAGGGCAAATGTTTGATTTTGACTCAAAAGGTGCATGCAAATCACGGGTTCTATGCTATTTAGAATGGAAATATTTCTTGTAGCCTCTTTGGGCATGTGGAATGAAGCAGTCTGCCAGATTTATGATTATACATCATTAGAGAGGAGACCTGCTGATGCAAAAATAGAAAAATAGATCAATGTCCACCCAATGGTAAACATCATGCATTTGTAGTTTTAAGATCCCTCAGTCTAAAGAAACAAAAGATTAGGGCTGGAATCAGGCAGGTCCTTGATTTTATCCCAGCGTCAACTGAACAAAGAGCTAACTGGCCACAGATGTCAGGATTGCTGGGCCCTAGGACATTGTATGCAGGTTCTGCAAATGAGCACTTGAGAGCCTTTGGCTCTTTGAAATCTCTCCTTCTGCATGGCCTTGAGCAAGGAAATCATTCCTCTTCCTGGACAATAAATGGGGGGAACACTAGGGAATGATGTCTGTCACACATTTTTTTATAGATTGTATGGCCAGTTAGAGCCTTCAAAGGGGCCTTTCTATTGTTGCTGAATTCATGCTTATGAATAAAGAGTTTGCACAAACACCAATAACTGGAACTCACCAAATAGAAATCCGTATGTTTGTTGCCCTTGTTGACATAGAGAAATATTACGAAGTGTTTTGTGGTGAAAGAGCTTCTGCATAAATGAGTTTGTGATGTGCTCATCAATAAGAAATATTCTAAGATTCAAGATCCTTATTAAGAAAAGTAACTGAGCTCTTTACTCTAAAACTGCCACTATGCTAGGAAGAAGGGTGAGGAGCTATTGTGGTAACCTGAGTTTGCAGCACATAACAATTGCAGGTGCTGTTAGTATTTAATAAAAAAATTCAAGAAATGTAGTGAGATCCAGAGTTGAGCAACAAAGCCAAAACTTGCCCTTGATTTTACCTGAGCCTCTCTGCTTTTATTTCCTCCCTGTCAGAGGTGCTGGCACAGTCAGAGACCACCACAGGGTAGATGACAAACAAACTTCTGGGCTCTTAACCTGTTACTCATTAAAAACATGATTTTTGTTTTTTTCCTAAGGAAAACAGAAAGCTGTTGAGAAAAGGAAAACAAAATAGCAACTCTTCATTTTGGCCTGCAGATGCCCAATAGGTAACTGAAAGCAGAACAGCTTGACTGTCATGTTGTATCTGTTACATTTATTACCTTAAATCTTTGGATAAAATCCCTTTCAGCTCTGCATCTAGGCATGCCAATCACTTAGGGAGCATCTGTCTAAAAGTTGGTCCTAAGTTTAAATAACCTTCTCATCTTCCACCAAGATTGAGGACCTTATCTTATCAAGATAAGAGGCTAACAGAGACATGCAGCTACCAAGGAGCATCCAGATGTCTCTATTCATGGTCATGTTGTATTCCAGTACAGCCTCCACAAAACGACTCCCACAACTAGGAACAGTCATTTCTTGGAGAACAAATTAAGTGAGGAGGACTTTTGGAGCCATCTTGTAAAACCACAGCCAAAATAACAATTAACTAAACTTCTATTCATTTCAACTAATCCATACAAGTTGCTCTCATTTCTTTGCAAATGAGCCAATTTGATCCTCTTTATCAGAGCTGTTCCCCCTTCAATTACTTACACAGAAGTCCTTTCCCTATTTTCTCTTGTTTTAAATCTGCCTAATAAATCTTCTTACGCTTCTTAATGATGAGTCCTAAAGTTGTTTATCGGCAAAAAAGCATCAAGAACCTACGTGGATGAGTTGAGATCTCTGAGGTTATCCTTGGACCCCTCTGGTGACAGAACCCTAATCAATATTTCCTAGTAAGTGTCTTCATGTCCTCATTGAAATGCCCAATATTGGCAGAAGGTGTTAGAAGTTTGGCACCGAGGGCCAGGGATTTAGCTCAAGTGATACTCTGACTACCTCAAATGAATTTTGGCTCCGCGGCAGAGGGCTTCCCAAGCACACAAAACTCTGAGTTTGATCCCCCTCACCTCCAAAAAAAACACCCCACATGAGTTTGGTAATATATTTTACATATATACTTTCATTATTATTCATACATCTCTATGATATAAATGCTATTATTATCCCTGCTTTGTAAATGAGAAATAGGAAATAACTTAAGTGACTTGCTTAAGATCCCATACTCAGAAAACAAATAAGAATTTGAATTCTCATCTCCTTTGCTCCATAATCAGTTTTAATCTCTGGTAGATACTTTCATTATTTAGATGCTCATTCTGTTATTGGACATTTCCAAGGAAGACCTTGAATGGAAATCGTTTCCTTGGCCTAGTTTTGTATCTTGGAGCAACAGATAATCTGATAAACTACACATGTTTTTGATATTTCAAGATGTTTTTACCTCTGCTATGTTCCAGGCACACTTAAAATTAAGTTCTGAAGAAGTTACTAGTACTATGTTTCAAAAGTAGCTTTTTGGGAGTAATAACTGACAAATAGTAAATGGTACATACTTCAAGTGTACAATTCAATAAGTTTTATATTCATCTTACAATTATCACCAAAATTAGGATAATGACTACATCTGCTTCCACCTCTTGTCTTCCAGTTTTAGTTATTTTGAGATTTATCCATGGTATAGAGTGTATCAGTAGTTTATTTTTTTGTATTGTTGAATAATCACCCATTTCTTGGATTTATCATAATTTATTTATGGAAATTTTCTGGTTTCAAGTTGTTACAAATAAATTTTTGTGGACATTAGTCATCATGTCTTATGGACATAAGCTTTCATGCCTCTGATAAATAACTAGGAGTAGAATGATCACATCTTTTGTTAAGTGCATGTTTAAATTCTAAAAAACTATTAATCTGTTTTCCAAAGCAGGCTAAACTATGCATTCTCACTTATAATGTATCATTGTTCTGCTTTTGCTATAGTCTTGCCAATATTTTGTATCATCTTTTTAGTTTTTGTTTGTTTTCAGTCTTTTTAGTTTTTAATAGGTAGGTATTTGTATCTCATTGAGGTTTTACTTTGGTCCGTCTAAGATTAATTACAGTGTCTTCTTTCATGTACTTTTAAAAAACCATTATATCTTCTTTGGTAAAGTATTAGTTCAAATATATACCTCATTTTTTTTTAATTGGGAGATTCAGTCTTTTTCTTACTGCATTATCAGAATTCTTTATTCTGCATACAGTTCCTTTATCAGATCTATGTATCACAAGTATTCTTTCTCAGTCTACAGTTTTTCTTTTCTTTCTCTTAACTGTCTTTTTATGAGCAGAAGTTTTTACTGTTGAGGAAGTCTAATGTATTGTTTTTCTTTTATGGGTTATGATTTTGATGTTATATCTAAGAAGTTTACCAAATCTAGTCATAAGCTTTCTTCTTTTTTATCTAGAAATTTAGGATTGTAGTCTTTTTTTGTTTTCTTTTTTGAGACAGGGTCTCACTTTGTAGTTGAGACTGGCTCTGAGCTCACTATGTAGCTCTTGCAAGCTTCAAACTCAGCAATCCTGCCTCTGCCTGCCGAGTGCTGGGATTGCAGATGTGAGCCACCACACCCGGCATTGTGGTATGTGGTACTGACTGCTGGTGGGCATGAGTCACCATGCCCAGTATTGTTGTATGTGGTTAGTGTGGATTGAACCAGGGGCCTTGCACTTGCTAGGCAGGCCCTGGAACCACTGAGCTAAATCTCCAGCCCTAGGATTGTAGTCTTACTTTAGCTCAATGATCTATTTTGTAGATACAGTACAATATAATTGATCAAAGTTCATTTTTGCCTACAGACATCTAAGGCTTTGAGTAGCATTTTTAAAGAAGACTATACTTTCTCTAATAAATTTCACCTGTTCTTTTATAAAGTAAATCACATATACCTATATTGATAAGGGTCTAGTTTTATACTTTGTATTTTGATTTACTTTGTATTCATTGATTTAATTCTCTTCACTGGGACTGGATTGAACAAAGAGATTAGTTTGTAGACACTGAGCCTCTTACAACATAATATTTTCTGATTTATGTATACAAATATTTCTTCTCTTTTTTAAATCATTATTTCAACAATATTTTGTTATTTTTGAGTTTATATACCATTAATATTTTCCTGAAAAATTATTTAATGTGTTTTGATGCTATTGTAGATGATACTGACTTTTAAATTTGAATTTCCAAATTGTTCTTAATATGGGGAAATGCATTGATTTTGTGTGGGCCATCAGTCATACAATTTTGTTAAGCTCATTTATTAATTATAGATTCTTTCAGATATTCCACATAGATTATCATGTCATCAGTGAATAACTAATTTTTCCTCTTCTTTTCCTATCTGGATTCCTTTTATTCTTTTTCTTGCCTTATTGCATTAGCTAGAATCACCAGTGTGGCATGGAAAGAAAACCCAAGAAAACATATCAATATTTTGTTTCTGATATTTGCATCTGATCTGTCTTCATTTTATGTTCTGCAAGAACATAGGCTAAGGCTTTTGACTTTGTATCCTAGTCCTAAATAGTATTTAGCATATAAAAGGTATTCAGCAAAGATGGTCAAATATTAGTGAAAGAAATGTAGGATACACCTAATGTCCACAGATTAAAGGAAAAGAGATTCAGACATTGAAATGTAAAATTCTCTTGTCACACAGCAGAATTTTTATGGATAATAAAGTGCAGAGAGGAAGAATGCATACTGGTCTATAATAATACCTCTTTTGTGGCAGGGAGAGAGGAAATGAGAGGGACTCATGGAAGGTTTTTCTGAGAGATGATGCTAAGCTGGATCTGGAGAGATCAGCAGGCAAGAGGAGGGTGAAGGAGAGAAACATTTGAAGTAGAAGTTATTGAGACAGAATACTCCCAGGATACTTGGAAAATAGGTAACATACAGTGTGAAAAACTTTTAAAACTTTGAAGATTTGGCTTTCATACTTTCCTCCCTCCCCTAATCTCCTTTTCTTTAAATTTATAGCCCCAGTTCTGTCAACTGTACTTCCTGTGAAATAATTCTTGAATTACTTACCACTGTGGTTTCTGACTTTGGAAACTTTCTGGCTAATCTCCTTTAAAATATAGCCCCCAGAGCTGAGCCTGGTTCCAAGCATGACTAGCCTGCCAGAGTGTAGACACATATCAATCACTCTCCATGTGAACATTGTAATTTCCAGATCCAAATGAATGAGACAACTTACCCACACTTGCCTCCTCCACATGTAGTTTTGATGTTTTCAGGGAACTACTATAAACCTGGCAGCAAACTCTATGCCACTTTCATCACATCCAGTGCAGAGCCCCAAGGAGTCTCATCTGCTTTCTAATATGTCTTACTGTAAACTGTAGCCTGAGTTTATGTATGCATCGCTTTGCTCATTTATAAGGTGTTGCTTTGTCTTTTTGGAGCACATCAGACATTTTATTTCAGTGGGAATTTCTAAGAGATACTTTGATGCAGGACCTGGAGGCCCTGGGGATCCCCCTGCTGTTCTCCTTCACACTTCTCAAGGAACATTAATGGAGCTCAGTGGCACACATTAGTTTTGTTCTGTATAATGGGAAGACTATGTTAAATAATCAAAAAATTGCAAGAGATCAGCATCTAGAATTTGTCTCAATAATATTTGGTTTCTTAAGGATCATGTCCTACCTTGCAAACTGTTCTTGGAAAAACATACTTTTAAATTCTTCTCAAAGCTCAGCAGGGTGTGTGATAAGGTCCTATGCCAATACCCTTGATTATTATTTTTTCTTCCTTGTTTACTTCTATCTCTTTATGAAGCTTGCAACCCAGCAGGTAGCTCTTTAGATTACAAACACTTTTCCACTCACTCAAACACACATATGCAGAAACACACACACACAGAGGACATCTTTTTTCACTGGTTTGAGCTAAAATGCCTACCCTTTCCAGCAGACACCTTGGTCCTGGAGGGGGAGCAGTTTTGCACATCATGGAGACACATTTCAGAGCTTATTGGAGTGAGGAAAAGTGGAGAAGTTTTAGTACACTCATGGACAATGATATCTGCAGTACCATCTTAATGCTTTATTTATATACAACATTTAAAATGATCTGCTGTATCACATGTGCAAGAAGTCAAGAGGATAGAGCTCACCCTACACCTCTGAGTCAGGATCAGATGGGGAGACCCTGCAAGCAGAGGTGGCATTCAGACTCTGGTTGGGCTGTCCTCTTCCCCTGGCAGGAACCCCTCCTGACCAGCACAGATCTTATCAATCTGCATGTATTTTTTTTGGTCTCTATTTATGACCAGTCTCTATAAAACTTTTAGTAGTTGCATCACCTTGTAGAGCAACCACTTTAGTCTCAAATGCTCTTCCTTATACTTCTCCTATTTCGGTTCATCCTAACAGTTGAGTTAAACAGAACTGAATCAAGTTGACGAAGACATCACTGTCAGCTAGGTGCACCAGTGTTCCTCCTCTTACTCCTGCTGCATCCTTAGTGTCCCCATAAAACTGAAGCTTGGTCTATTTTTCCTTCTTTGAGCCATTTGCTTAGAGGGTGTGTTTCCTTTTCTTTTGGGAAAGGTGGCACAAGGAAGGCCTCTGTGAGCTACTGAAGAAGAAGGAAGTGGTTAAGGGGGGAGAATAAGCAGGCTTTTCTCTGGTCAGTTGCAAGCATGCTCTACTGATCCCACTGCAGACCCTAAGAGAGTTGCTGCCAGTGGCATTATGACCCACACTCAGGAATGGATGGAAAGGATGTGGGTTGGTGATAATCCAGCAGGTGTTGGGCTGTCCCAGACTCACTGCACTTTGCACACCTGTGTCATACTCTTGCCTTTCTCCCACGAAGCCTCAACCCTGCTGTGTGGAGCTCAGAAATGCCTGCACGCAACCACTTCACCTTCTGGTATACTTAAGGTTCTCTTTTGTCCTCTAGGCACACATTCTGTCCAGTCAGCCTTGTCTGAGAAAACAATGTCCCGCTCTGCTGCGCTACAGAATTTTCCCTGACTCTAGTGAAATAAGAGTGGATCAACTCAAGGAGAAAGTGTTAAGCCTATTTCCTCCTGGGCTCTCCACTGTGTTGCTGCTGTTCAGATTATACTGAACACCCCCAGGATGCTGTGCCCCATGTAGTTCCCTGTTCTCACGCCAGCTAAAGAGAAGTGTGTGTGTGTGTGTGTGTGTGTGTGTGTGTACATATGTGTAACTGGGGAGTTCTTGTGGGTGGGAAGATGCTATGAGCCTCAAATGAAGTTTTGACTATAGCAAAAAGAAAGCTATGATACACTAAGGCATGAAATAAACAGTTTGACAATTGGTGAATTTTATGATCCACAGCTGTATTAAACCGATGACGTGAGAAATAGGGTATTTTGTTATCATATAAGATGCAGCCCAACATCAACAATCTGAAGGAAAAATGTGTGAGAGAAACAACCTAGCATCGAGAAACATAGGGACAGAAGCTAAACAAGCAGCTGGTGATTGAAGGCAGAGATACAGAAAACACAAGGTCAGTGATTCCTGGCCACATCTCTCCTGAAATAGAGTGGTTGGAGAGAAAAATTACTAAGCACACAGAAACCTATTTCCCTTCCCCATTAAATTAGAAATCTGTATATTTCAAACTCAACTGAGAGTTAAAAGCTTCTGACCAGAAATACAGAGTTTAGTTTCTGAGTCCTCTCTTTTATAGTCTGGTCCAGTTCAATGCAATTCAGCCTAAGACTAAAGTATTTATTGAGTCCCTACTCTCAGTCAGACTGTATTATAAACGAGGTGGGCAAGATCGTTTTTTTCTTTCAAAGAATATATCTCTATGGAAGCAAGAGATAGACACATCTAATTAAGAAAGGATAGCTTCATTGAAAACCTTGTGATACACAGACAAATGTGCTTTGTATTTAGAGGAGAGCATGTTTGAGCGGCTCCTTGAGCACTGAGCAGAATTTCACCCAGTAGAATTATAAATGGCAGTACTAGGTAAGTGTAAAAATGGTGTTGGAGAATAAAGCAATTGTTGAATAAAAGGCATGGGGGGTCATAAAATTTCTTTGCACATTTAGGAAATAATGATTAGCTTGATATGGCTTATATACTCCCGCTGTAGGTTTGAGTAGGATTATAAGTGGCCTTAAACGGCATACCAATGAGTTTAACTCTCTTATTGCTTGCGAACATCATTCATTCAATTAATATTTATTGACCATGAAACTCGTTAAAGCACCACACCACAGTGATAGATGAACATTCACATTCATAACAGCACAGTTTGTAATAGCTAAATCTTAGAAATAGCCCAAATGCCCATCAACCAATGAATGTATAGAGGTGGTTTTTGGTGCAGAGGAATACTACTCTGCCATAAAAAAGATAATCCCAAGTCATTTCTAGCTAAATGGGTACACCTTGAGATCACATGCTCAAGTGAAATAATCTAGATGCACATACCTAAACAGCACATTGTTTCTCTGGTGTGAGAAGTTGAACATGTAGATAAGGACCAAAATAATAATATTGGGAAATGGGAAGAAAATGATCAAATGGCAAGGAAAACAAGGGAGAGGGGAGGATAAAGGGAGAAAGGGACAAGAAAAAAAATAGAAGGAAAATGATGGGAACGGCTTTTGTAAATAAGGAGGGGAACGGATTGAAGGAGTGAAGTGGGAAAAAAGGAGCAAGATATATTATGTACAGGTTCAAATTTTCTATGGTGAATGTCACTATTGTGTATATCCAAAATGTACCAATAAAAAATCAAAACAAGCAAAAAAAAACCCCAAAACTATCAAAAATGAAAAATTGGTTAATTTGCAGATTTTCAAGGCCATGTGCACCACATAAGCCTATATTTACTTCTGTGGATTTGTCTTACTATGATTAGATGCAGGAATGTCTGGTAGGCATCTGTTGGGCCAGTGAATTCCTATTATAGACTGGGGACATTTTTCAAATGTAAAACAACAACAACAACAATAACAAAAACTCAACTCCATCTCTATATATTTTTAAAAGTTACAAAATTCCCATCAAGAAGAGTAGAAAACATCTTAGGGTAAAAAAATTGGTTTGGAATTGTTCCTAGTCTTCATAATGCATTAGATCTGCTTCATGGTCCACTCATGGATCACAAAGAAACTACTTGTTTATTTAACTCAAAGCAAAATCAGATTAAATGGAAACTTTAGATAATGGTCAAGTGGCACAGATTATAATAAAAAATTTATGTTCATAGATAATTTTGTATTTTCACTGAGATTAATTATGCTATGGCAAGTGTTGAGAAAAACCTTGCTCATAATTTATGACATATTTTTAACTCATTAGAAATAGAATAATGTAAATGTGGTAGACTAATTATAGCATTTGTAAAATCCAAAATTAAAATTTTCTTTAGTGGTCTCCAAATTCCTAATTATTGGAATATGTGAACTCATGTAGAGAAAATGATGGAGGAGCACTGCCAGGATGGTGTAGGAGAGAAGATAGTATTATCTAAAAGCTTCTCTAAAGCTGGAACTGTCATAGAAATACCTCATCTGTGCTCAGTAATAATTATACTAACTATAATAAACTTTCTCATCAGAAATTTATTGGATCTTCTGTCTCCATACAAAATCTTCCAGAAGGTTCTTTATTCAGCTGAAATGCTCTCTTGCATGATGTTCAAATAAGGATGAAATAAAGGCTGAGAATGTGGTCAGGGAGACTGAGATGCATTAAGTAGACCAAAAACTATTGAACCAGAATGTAATGCATGAACTGAAGTACATCTGGCAAGTCTACATGCCATGCTGTATGCTAGAAACCATTATATACCATTTGAGGTGATCAAAAAATTGCTGCCCAGGTGCAGTAGTTTATATTTTGAAAATGAAATAAATCTAGTGGGTACTGTGGATGAAGAACTTGCAAAATCTTATTAGAAAAATAAATCTGTTTTGAGTTAGAGGAGTGAAAAAAATCCTAACAAATTATACGAGTAGAAGTGTTGCAAAACTGAATACATTCATGTTTATTCAATAATCACACACATGTTCCATTAAGAAATGCAGAAAAAAGTGCAATAAATATTGACTTTCACAGCAAAATGTAGAAGTATATGTGCAAAGAATAATGAATCCTTGTCTTGACAGTTTGAGAAAATAGGAATGTTGAGCCATTTACACAAGTTGAAAAAATAAGAAAGCTGTCCTCTTTATTATAAGAGAAAATATTTTGAGTTAGTTGTGTGGAGATTGTTCATCTGACTCATTTTTATGTGTGGAAAAGCCATTTGCATTGGATTCTCTTTTGAATACAGGAAATCATTGGATGAGATCAGGGCTTGGGAAAGGAAAATAAGTATGGATCACTGTTCATATCTACCACCACCACCACATCAGTGCTTTAGGTTGGAAATCATGCTATATTTTAAATACTTCATTCTGCCCTTGGGAATATTTCCATCCAGGAAAAATCAGATAAAATGAACCATAAAAACAAATTTGAGTGGAGAAAAAAATAACAGAGGGACATTTTTGTAATTCTAATATTCTATCAATGAGTAATAAGTTGGTGCTGTCTTTGGTGTTGGGGGTGAACTACAAAGTGTATATCAAAGACCTTAAAATGTGCATTGTCTTTAACCCATCAATTCCTTGAGATTCTAAGAAAACAATCAAAGTACATATATATAGTGACGTTCATGCAAAAGTGTTCCTACAGCGTAATTTATAGTAATGAAGACTTGGAATTGACCCACATTTCAGGAGTGAAATGATTTAATAAATTAACTAATGACAGCATCACCTACTGTGAAACTTTTAGAAATCATGTTATAAAGAATAGCCATTTATCCATAAAAACTATTCAAGACATGTTGTTAAGTACAAAAATCCCAAACAATATACCAGTTGTGATCAAAATACATGGTGAATACTTAAATTAAAAGAAATACATTACAGTGAATGACATATTATTGTTAATCTCCCTCAGAAAACTTCCTCTTGTTTTGTATGTATTTATCTTACAGTTCTTGCTCTTCCCTGAATATCTTTATGAGATCTGATTAACAAAAAAATACAGTGAATGCTGCTGCCAAGTTGCATCTGAAAGAAAGGCAGGTTGGTTAAAAAAACTCAAAAAATGATAAAGCCCAAAACATTATAGTGTGTCTTCATCCACCACATTCAACAGATTGAGTACCATGTGGCTTCTGGCTCTTCCTCGAAGTCAAAATGACAATGAGATAAATGTTTTTAGCCAGATCAAGACATATAGGCAGCCTTGACGATGTAACCAAAGACACTGATGACAAAGGACTTGCAGAATTACTTCAGAAAGTAGAAAGACTAGTGGAATAAGTATGTTTAAGACAAGGGGGAGTACTTTGAGAAGAATCAATGGCAACATGTCTTTATTGTAATAATTTAAAAAATGTCAAGTTGGAGATTTAGCTCAGTGGTTCTGGTGCCTGCCTAGCAAGTGCAAGGACCCTGGTTCGATCCCAATAACTACATGCAACAATACTGGGTGTGGTGACTTATGCCCACCAGCAATCAGTATGACATACCACAATGCTAGGCATGGTGGCTCATGCCTGTAATCCCAGCACTCTAGAGGCAGAAGCAGGACTGCTGAGTTTGAGGTTTACCTGGGCTACATAGTGAATTTAGGGCCAGCTTGAACTACAAAGTGAGACCTTGTCTCAAATAAATAAATAAATAAATAGGAGCCATTCACCATATTTTCAATCATACACAGTATGCAGTGCATACAGTTTGGCCCCAATTGTTTCATGAAATATGTGTTTATGAGAAAAAAAAGACAGGGAGGAAATACAGTAATTCCTCAATTCATAAATGCTTCTGTTTTTGAACAATTCAGTTTGCAAACAGAAACATTTGGCAAAATTTTGTTTCCATTCATGAACTCAACATTGAGTGATGAACAGGATGGTGACCATCTTTCTCAGAATCATAGAATGAATTAAGTTCATGAACTATGGTACTGCTGTACTTTAAGAATGTTATTATGGGTGACAGAGCTGTGTATAATTTAAGTGTTCCTATCTTTACACATGTGTGTGTTTTCAAACATTTCTGTGATGCAACTCACTTTAAACTCACAAAGAAAACATCAAATAAATGTTACTGAGGCAGGCGCAGTGCCACTGAGCTAAATTCCTGGCTCTAAATAAATGTTATTGAGGACAAAAGCAACCAAAAGGTGGATATGCAAAGTGAAAGGGAAAGTTTTACTTTAGTGCTTAGGAGAAGAAGGTCTTTATTTTCCACATCAGTTCTGGAAAACACTGTGCTTTCCTGGAGTCTCCTCCTGGCCAGCAGTAGAGTCAAAGATAAATCGAAGATCGGGGTCAGTAGCTCCAATGCGCAAAACACTGGTTGGATCTAAAAAGATACCTATTATTTCAACCAGAAGGTGCTAAACCATGGAAGTAACCAATCTGCTGCGTGATTCCTTGTGGGGCAACTGAACTGCAGCTTAACCTCTAACCCCCTGCAGTGCAGAGTTTCCACCAGCCTCCCCACTGATTTCTGAAGAGTTCCCAGGGTTATCATCAGCCTGGTGGGCCATAGCACAATAAGAGAAATGGGCCCTGGCTTTTGCAGAGTCACAAGCAAATGCGGACACAATCACTTGCCGTAGACATTATAAGATCATATAATGATTCTTGGTAAATTGCTTTGAGATCCACAGGCAAGTACGCTATTTCATTACCAGCCTTTAATCCGTGTTTTTATTCACTCGTGAAAGAACCATTGAAAGTCATTGATCTTGAACTTTGTATAGTCATCAGTGAGTGAGTCTGGAAAAATTTAGGTGCCAAGACCTCAGAAAGCATACAGGAAAAGCAAGCGTAACTACAACAGGCTGATAAAACTAATACAAATCAATGAAAAGAGAAAGAGAAAAGAAACTCACTAAGGATATAGATTTGCTGAGCAATACTGCTGTATGAGAAGAAATTGAAATGAGTCAGACTATTGGCTGCAGATTTGGTTTTCCCTTTTCAAACACTCCTTGTTAGAACATACACGTGACAATTAACTTTTGTCATCAAGGTGACTGACTTTTCATTTTGAAAGTATTAGACCGTAGTAATACATACAGCTGCATGAGTTTTCTTTCTTTTCTTTTTTTTTGAACCAGGCTCCACTTTGTAGTTCAGACTGGCTCTGAGCTCACCATGCAGCCCAGGCAAGTCTCAGACTCAGCACTCCTCCTGCCTCTGCCTCCTGAATGCTGGGATTACAGGTGTGAACCACCACACACGGCACTGTGTATGTGGTACTGATTGCTGGTGGGTTTGAGTCACCACGCCCTGTATTGTTCTATGTGGTTACGAGGGGATCAAACCAAGGACCTTGCGCGTGCAGAGCCAGTACCAGAACCACTGAGCTAAATCATCAGCCCATGAGGAGTTTTCTTAACAATAATTATAAAGAGGAAATCTTTCAATATCCCCCATGCCTCATCTATATTTATGAATAATCCATAATGTGGTTTTGATTGGCTGGTTTGAGTTCAGAAGACCAGAATGTTGATAGTGAAGGAGCCAGAAAAGATTAGGTTCAAGCACTTTCAGATGAGAAGAAGGATTCTATCAACATTTGGACACATGAGTATGTCTGCTCTGCTCTGGCAGAACATTTTTCTGCATTTTTCTCATGTCTTGAGACTTTGTGAGAGACTGAGATTAAGGGTGGCAGATTAATTAATCTGACAGAATATTCCAAGGCAGTTTAATACTGAATCTATGGAGTGCATATTTAGGGGGAATTTTAGCCAGATCTATGTTGAAAGTCAAGAGCAAAAGGTACAAATGAATCATGTAAATGGCTTTACTTTTAGCCCAAAAGGAAACTGGTAAAGGTGGTACCTGTAAAAACAGAGCAGAGGAGAGCTTGGTGGCTAGAAACGTCAGCATTAGAAAAAAAGTTTAAGCACTTTAGGACTGGAAAATACAAAAATATTCCTTGAAGGAATGTTAGAAACTAGCAAGATCCTATGCTCTAAAGACTCAAAATCACAGAAGTGACAGACTTTGTTTTGAGAAGAGAATGAAGGGGCACTGTGCTCTGAACAGTTGCAGCCTAGGAAATGGGAATTGGGTTCCTAGGGTTCGGTTCTCCGTGCTTAACCATCCAGGCACTCAGAGGCTTGTGCGACCACTAGCAAGAGGCGAAAGCACTTCAACTACTGCTTCAGCATTATCCATGTAGCGCTGGTTTTATGTGGATGCAAGAGTTGTGGGTCAAGGCGGCTTTCACCCGGAAGTCGGGCAATTTGGCCCTGAGACGGTAGTGTGTGACGCTCTGAGAAGGTATGAGGGTGAAGCCCAAAGTGCAGTACAGAAAGCCAGGAACCTGGCCACTGTGAGTGAGGATGCAGGAGTGAAAAAAGTCAGCCAAGAAGGAAACAGTGAGGGCTCCTGCCATCATTGGCGATGCTGGAGGAACACGTCTGCCTCAGTCCTCTGGAATTCACCTCTTGCCGTAGATTGTCCGAGGTGCTGGGCGTGGAACTGTAAGATTTTAGGTTCACTCTGTTGGATTTTGGTCTTGCTTTAGTTCCACCTCTTTCTATACTTTTTCTACCCTTTGGAATAGGAATTTTCATCCATTGTCACTGTATTTCAGAAGTGTTTAATTTTCTTTTCATTTTTATGGAGGTTCACAGTTAAGAGTTTGCCTGAAATCTGAGAGAAGACTTTGAACTGGGACTTTTTAGCAATGCTGAAACTATTAGGACCTTAGCAACTACTAGCGATGGACTAGATGGATTTTGCATGGAGATGCACTTAAATCTTTTAGGGGACAGGGGTAGAAGGTTATGGATGTCCCCCTAATACCTCATATACTCGTAGGTGGGTCTTTCTGGGAGGTTACTGGATCATAGGGGCATGGTATTTGTTATTGAATTAGTCCACTGATAAGTTTATAGCAAAATGTGAAAGCGGCCAAGCCTGGATAGAAGACATGGGTTACTGGGAGCATTTCTGGAAAGATATATCTTTTTTCCTGTTCCTTTTTCCCACCGTATTTCTTGCTGCCATGGGTTGTTTCTCTTTTGCTATGGTGCCCCTCTGCCGTGCTCCCCTGCTCTGGAGCCCATCAATTATAGACTGAAACCTCTACAAACTGAATTGGATAGAATCAAAAGGGAAAGAAGGAAGTGTCCGCCATTTTGGAAAAGCTCTACAGTCCTTTAAATTGTGGTTGTGGTATTGTATCCTAGTGATGAAGAAAGTGAATAAAGCAATAGATAAGTGGGCCGTTTAATAGGTTATAAGCCTCTGGATTTTCTCAAAGTGGGCAAACAATTCAGGGGTCCAGTGCAGAGAGAGAGGATCAGTCATAAACTGCTAACTCAACAATTCTCAGGTGCAGTTACAAACGATTTATCCTCTCACTTTAACTTCTCAGAGATCAGCATGACTGGGAGCAGGCTCTGATAAAACGTCTTCGGGAAATGAAGGAATGTTTAGAACCTAGGTGTCTTAATTACTTTTTTTTTGTTGCTGAGAGAAAATACCCAACACTCGCAAATTAAGGAGTGGTTTAATTCAGCTGACAGTTTGTAGAGATTTCAGTCCATAGTCAACTGCCTCCAAGGCAGGGTGTCATGGCGGAGGGACAAGGTAGAGGAGAAACAGCCCAGGGCATAGCAGGCAGGAGACAGCAAAGCAGCAAGCAGCGAATACAGCAGGAAACTGCATTTGTTTTGCCCCTTTATATTTCATACAAACCATAATCTTGTTGACTATTGCACCCATATATAGGGTGGGGCTTCCTTTAGTTCCAGTATCACACCCTTAACCCATACTCACACACCTTAAACATAGCCACCTCCATGATGCCCCACTTATGAGTGTTTGAGGCATTGGGGGGGGGGGGCATCAGGATAGAAGCCTTAGCAGTAGATATATTATCTGGGCTTGAGAAAGTTGAGCTGAAAGAATCTGTAGGTGGAGGTGGAGGGAGATCGAGGGCAAGTATGGAGAAGGTGAGAGAATAGCATGTGGAGGAAGGAAGCTGAGCCAGAGGAATGACAAATTTCTTTTAAAAAAGTTTTCTGGTAGTCATTAACATTTACATTTAAAAACTGAAACTAAAAATGTTTTACATTTATAGGGCACTCTGTGATGCTACACATTGTGTTATATTCTCCATGCCCAGCACTGTATGTGGTTACTGGGGATCGAACTCAGGACCTTGCACTTGTGAGGCAGGCGCCGGAACCACTGAGCTAAATTTCTGGCCCAGCACATAACATGATTCTTAAAATACTAAACACAGTTATCTCACACATCTATAGAATGTATTCAATAAAGCCATACTAACATGGGACATAGTGGGACCCATCTTCATATGCTGGGTAAATTCACTTAAAAATGAGAATGAAGGGCCGGAGATTTAGCTCAGTGGTTCCAGCATCTGACTCGCAAGCATAAGGCCCTGAGTTCTATCCCGGTAACCGCATACAATGCTGCGCGTGGTGAGTCATGCCCACCAGCAATCAATACCACATACCACAGTGCTGGGCGTGGTGGCTCACGCCTGTAATCCCAGCACTCGGGAGGCAGAGACAGGAGGATTGCTGAGTTTGAGGCTTGCCTGGGCTACATAGTGAGCTCAGGGCCAGCCTGAACTACAAAGCGAGACCCTGTCTAAAAAAAAAAAAAAAAAAAAAAAATGAGAATGAAAATCACAGATAGAATTTTCAGAGGAAAACAAACTTTAATATATTGTCTTTTTATTAGTTGGGGTTCTATAGAGGAACAGAACCAATAAAAAATACGTATAACCATACAAAGGGATGTGTTACGTAAACATATGGGACCAGAAGCAGAAGTCTCCTAATGGTCACTTATGGAATTGTAGGTTAAAGACTCCAGTGAGCACATGTGCATTGCAGAACCTGAGATCTAGAACCAGTGGAGTTTTGAAGGCCTGGAATCTTAACTGTAGCGCCACCTATACATGGAAGTATAGGGACCTTGAAAAGTCTGCTCTGGAAGACAGAAGAATCTTTGGTAGAAGGCAACATTCAACGGTAATGGCATATACTAGAGCTTCTCCAAAATGGGGCGCACTTTTGTGTGGCTACTTGCCTGTTTGTTGTTGCCACCCATATCTGGGTGGGTGTTTTCCCCTCAATCATCCACAGACACCTGGACCTTTATTAATCTGCTGGGTAGTTCTTAGTCAAGCCAAGTTGACACATCGCAATGATCAGTCTCCCATCATGCTTTTTGTAAACTACTTTTTGTAAAAATAAGTAAAATTGTGTTTCCAACGATGCAGCACTCTTTGTGCGTGGGCTATTATGGCTAGTGAGAATGGCAGCTAAGAGCAAGCATCTCAGTATACAACTTGCCTGATATTCATGGTCTTTATTTATTGTTCAGTTAAATGGACGCATTGTTGTCTCTGATGGTTGTGTTCATCCCTTGTTTATTCAGCCAGGGGCTTGACCCTATCTTTTTTGCTAGCGTGGATTCCTAGCATTTCACCTCATCAGCTCTAATTGCTCCTGACTCTTTCCCCACTTTCCTAGCTTTTTTGATTTCCTAGGAGTTTCCTTTTTCATATGCTACTTCTATGGCCAGCCCACAGCTGTGTCCACTGTCTAATGTAGAACAATATGTCTTACATTAGATGATGTTAACTACATCTGGAGGACAACAGGAGTGTTAAGATGGTTATGAAGAGATGGTGAAACTAATGTAGTGGTACAGAATTGGTAGTGAAGAAATTGACAAGCCTCCTGCAAATTTAATCTTGTGTGCCATCCCATAGGCCCATGTTCCAACAGAACCATTTGAAGCAAAGGGAGCAACGTAAAAATGTTCCATTCCTAAGTGAAATGGAAGAAGAAAACTTTGTGGATAGTGGAACGAAAGTGCCTCTTTTAAGTAATAGAAGGTCATCATTCACATTAGCATGAGCACTTTCAACATTTGCTCTTTAATTAAATATCCTTCCAAATTCTGAATTATTATTATGCCCTTTGGCTTGGCTTGCTTACATCTCTAAATAATCACCTATATTGGCTTCATCTTATCTGTTTTGGAAGGCTATATAAGCTCAGTCACTTAGAGATTTAATTATAGAGCTCAGCCCTTCTTTTTTATTTTCAGAGACAAGCCCCTGTAATCAGGCTTATCCTTGGCAACCCTTCACTGGAACTTCTCTGACATCCTTCAAGTTGCTCTTTTCATTATTGTCTTCATAAGTCTTCAGAATCAAAGAAAAACTTAAAAACAAACATAATTTCAGAAACCAGAGCCAGAAAGAGTCCTAAGTTAAAGGGTGTTTGATATGCCAGAAATAGGAACCAGAAAAAAACTGATTTGGGAAACAGAAAGGGGATCAGTAAACTCCAAGGATGTTGGTTAAAGTCATGATAAGTCTGGAATTTGGGAGATCTTTTATCTTCTAGACTACTTGCAGTGCATTGACTACACTTCCATTTTGAAACTTTGGGAAAGCATAAGAGAAATTTGAGGCTGCCTCATTGGAATGGTGAGGATTTGAGCTATTGCTGAAATTACATCTGTAGTTAAATGTTCAGTAATACTTGACATTTAGCATGGTATTGCTGAAACTCTTAAGAACCAAGAAGCTGAATGTCCAACAGAATGATTGGGAAAGGAGCAACTATTGATAACATATTTAAACCCCATGCATTTGAAAATGTTACTTGAGATTGTGTCCATATGGATAAAATGGATTAGTCTAGCAAGCAGAAAACAGTCACAATATGGATCAAAGACAGACTGCATTCAGTGAAGCAAGCCATTAAAAAAATCTATCTAGTACTTAGTGAAGACCAAAGAAAAATTTTTTCACTTTGTTGCTAAGAACTTGATAATACAAACTCATAGTTCCTATACTCAAAAGAAGAGTTGACATAAAAACCCATGGAATGGAAATTTCCATTACCATTTCCTTTTCTGGATCTGCAAGCACATGTGTGATCTAAAACAGAATTTATTTTAAAGTTACCCACTACACCCCAACTTTTTTCAGCCACACTCTCAAACATGTCTGTATCTACATTCATCCTTTCTTTCAAACTCCCATTGGAATGAAAAAATTATCCCTTTTTCTATGTAAAGTCACCTCCTCCCCTTGTGCCTGGGCTCACTCTTGTTTTTCCAGTATGTTCATCTCTCTTCTCTGTGTTTAGATCTGCTTTCTCACTGTCTTTTCCCCCATCAGTATTTCACGACTGTAAAGTCCTTTTATCACTTTCCCTCAAATATACCTGGTCTCTCTACTCCTGTCCCATCTTTTAGTAGCTAATGAGACCTACATTCTTATCATCATTCATGCTCTTCTCAGATCAGTCCAGTGTGCATCTAGTCCCCAACATTTTACTGACATGACTTTAGTCACTCATAGCCTTTATGTCACTAAATCCAGTGGACATCTCAAATCTTATCATAGCATATATCTTGATATCTCATTAATGTTGGTAATATTTGCATGTATCTTCTCTCTTGACTTTTATTTTATAACTCTGTGTAGACATTGCTGACTTCCTATAAAATGTCTTCCTTCTTTACCTTCTGGAACATCATGGTCTTTCAAGATTTGTTTCTGTTTCTTCTCTTTTCTCTACATTCTTCCCCTAGATGGAATATGTAATATTTGAGTCTTTAGTTATCATCTCTGGAGTCAAAGTTTCCAAATATTTGCTCCTGCTTTGAAAGTTTTTCTAGCCTCAAGGTATGCACAAAAATATAGTGAATTTTTACATTTAAAATTGTTACATATAAAACACATTGCTATTAAATCCCATTAAAATACTTCCCCTTGTTTTTTTTTTTTTTTAAGACAGGGTCCTCTTTGTAGTTCAGCCTGATCCTGAGCTCACTAGGTAGCCAAGGCAAGCCTCGAACTCAGCAATACTCCTGACTCTGCCTCCCGAGTGCTGGGATTATAGGCATAAGCCACCATGCCCGGCATACTTCCCCTTGTTTTGAATATACTTGTCTTATCATTCTCAAGACTTTCTGAAGTAACTCTGTAAGTTTTCTTTCTTGCACATATTTTGTTTTGCATTTGTGCCACTTGATGTCCTGAAGCAGTCCAGAACTTCTGCCCTGCATGTCTATTTTGACTCTGTTGAGGGTGGGCCAGATCCTTGCTATGGCAGACCCAGTGAACAAGGTGGAAGAGGATACATTATCATGTTCTACGAGCTGCTTTTATATGTTTGAGTTGCCAGGGTAGTAAGAGCACGAGGAGCATAGCCTGGCTTCTGTAGTCTAGAATAAGAGTGAGTTAAGCCTGGTCTAAGCTGAACATTCAAAGTCGTATAGACAAATGACTGTAAGTCCATAATTACTCTGTCTGGAAACGTGTCAGGACCCTTGGTTAGGAAGTCTCTGAGGGATGCAGAAGTTACACTTGACAATGAGAGACCAGTCACTGTTGCAGCTGGATTTCAACCCCTGCTCTGCACGCAGCGTACGGCCCCTTAAAGGCTCCGCAGATCCACTTTGCAGTCAGTTTATATCGTACACTTGAGACTGTTCTCTTGACACTCATTCAGAAGTGACTGATTACAAATTACAAGCCCCCAAAGGCCTTTCAAATTTAGACTGAAACAATTTGGCATAATTCAAGATGATTGGATGGTAAGAAAAGCTTGTGTTTGGAGACTGTAAGAGCTGAAAGAGAGCATTTAGTCCAGTGCTATCAATTTTCTGATGAGGACGACGAAGCGTAGAATGGTCAAGTAGTATTTTCAGGTCCCACACAGTGAGCTTTTTGGGACACAGAGATCTGTAACAAACATTATGGGCTTTGTCCACTAGCATTGGTAACAATCTTCAGACTCATTTTCACAAGGACTCAGAGGAAAAGCTTCAGATCCTAACCAATTTATGATATAAGTGTAAAGTTTGGAATCAGATCCAATAAAAAAAAAACAAGAAAGAGCTCTGAAAATTTATTAAATTAGATCTAATGTGCATTTTTTATTATAATGATTTGTTCATTTGAAAGATAAAGTCTCATTTCTTTAGTCATTATTAATGCTAACAGACATGAATTCTATGAGTGTGAGCCTTATGAATCTGTGTTTAGCATTTAAAAGAACAAACCAGGCTTGGTAAGCCTTGGCTCTGGCTTTTCTAACAGATCAGCAGATTTTTATATAAGCTCAACAGTATTTATCCTTTAGAGTATAAATGAACTCTCTCACTCTTTATTCATGAAAGTGCTAACTGTTTGGGCTTGGAGGTGAGCCCGTCTTGGACAGGTGGCAGCTGATTTGGAGACACATGTGCAGTGTCATGACAATTAGAATTTTTAAATTGAATTCTTTATTGGTACAATTTATATACAGCTTACAATCACACACAACATTGGGGAATTTGTACCAATATATGACATAGTCAATTCTCATTTTTACCCATATCCCCACCCACCCACACCTCCCCACCCCCTATATACATGCTCTTTTATTTTCTTTCAGAATCATATTTATTCCTTCCCCTCATTACATCCCCACACCAAATTTCCTTTGGAAATTTCCTATTCTACAAAGACTGTCATACTTTCTAGAGCTCATTTGCACTGACAGGTGCTCATGACAATTAGAATTTCTACTCACTGTCCTAGCTAGACCTGCACTTGTGACCTCCTTCTATAAGCAAGAAGACAGCTGCCAGTAATTTTTTTCTTTTTTGTGGTAGACAGATATCAAGACAGTGCCCTAGTCCTTTCTTTTAGTACATATCCCCTTGCACTTCTTCCACCTGAACACGAGGTCATAGTATCTGTGATTTATTTTTGACTGATAAAATACAGCAAAGATGATAGAATTTCACTTGTATGATTGTGATGTCAGGTACTTCTGGAGCTTCTATTTTGCCAACAGACTCTCTTTATGGCTTTGAAGAAACAAGCTGTGTTGTGAGTTGTGCCAAGGAGGGATCATTGGTGAGAAACTGAAGGGGGTTCGGTCCCATAGGCAGAATGAAAGTGCGGCCCATGGAGTGCCAGCCCTCCGGGAAGTAAGCTTTGCCACCAGCCCTGTGAGCTTGGAGCAGATATTCTCCCACTCTGCCTGCAGGTGGAACCCATTGCTGGTGACATCCTGACTCAGGTTTGTGAAAGACCCTGAGCAAAGGACCCGACAGGGCTGTGCCAGGATTCCTAACCCACAGAAATCATGCAGCCTGAAACGTGGTAGTAATAGGCACAGCAATAGAAAAGGACTAGTTTTGAGACATTTTCCCCATAGATGCTATATCCCATTTTTGATAATCACATAATAATACAAAATATAAGTACTTATATCACTCACAATCTAAGGATCTTTTCTTAGTATTTCTGACTTTTTTTTTTTTTAGTTTAGTAATGTAAAGACTTTGGCTATGGATTGCTAAGTTTTTCAGCCCCTTCTTATGTTACTCTGTTCTTTTTCCCTACTTCCCCAGTGCATGCTTCCATATGGCTGTGTTTTCTTTTCACATAAGTGCTATTGTTATTGACGTTTTTTGCCATCCTTTTTCCATGTTGCACAAAAGAGGATCTTTGCTGTTACCTGTCTGATGTTATCTGCTTTTTAAAATAAACGAACTTATTGAATAGATTTTATTGTATGTCCATAAGAAGGAAAGGCAGAAAGAGGAGAGCTTCTGAGAATAGAGAATAGAGTCCCTTGGAATAGAGAGGGGCAAGAACCCACTACTGTGTTTCAAGAGAGAAGAGAAGGCCTGATGAGATAGAAGGAAGTGCTAGATTTAGGGGCGTGGGCTCAGCCATGGCTCTTGCTGCCTGAAGACTCATGTGTCTTGGCAATGGCTATGAACAAGGAGCCACTCTTTGGATCTGTGTATAGTTAGAGCTGCCTCCCTCAACTATGTAAAGCCCAGGAAACCTTCCCACTGCAGCAGGTGAAGGAAAATAATGATTGAATTTTATGGTTTATTGGAAGGTGATGGCGTCAACTAAGAGTTCATTTGAATTAAAATAATAAACTATATATTTGTTGCATGTCAAGAACACATTTAAAAGTAAAATAAATAGCATAAAATAGAGGCCAAAGATTGAGAAATGGTGATATACAGTTGTACAAGTTTTTATAAAATGTAGATAATGGTGTTATTCGAAGGTAGACTTCAGTGAGTTAATATATATGATATAAACCATTAAGTAACCATTAATAACACAAAATAAAAGGCATAGCCTGGGCCGGAGGGTTAACATAGTGGTTCCGGCACCTGCCTCGCAAGTGCAAGGTCCTGAGTTCGATCCCCAGTAACCACATACAATGCTGGGTGTGGTCACTCACGCCCACCAGCCATCAATACCACATACCACAGTGCCGGGCGTGGTGGCTCACGCCTGTAATCCCAGCACTCGGGAGGCAGAGGCAGGGGGATTGCTGAGTTCGAGGCTTGCCTGAGCTACATAGTGAGCTCAGAGCCAACCTGAACTACAAAGCGAGACCCTATCTCAAAAAAAAAAAAAAAAGGCATAGCTATTAAGCCATCAGAGGAGAAAGAAACATATCTAATTAATTAATTAATTAAAAGAAAACTGAGAAAGAAAAAAAGGAAGCAAAGAAGAGAAAGGGGAAAAAGGAAAATAAATAGCAAGATGATAGACTTGAACCTAACAATAGAAACAACCACATTAAATTTAAAATCTTCTCAAACTCCATTAAAAAGTAAACATAATTGGGCTGATCTTTTAAAAGACTCGATATATTGCTAAGAAGCATAGTTGGAAGACATAAATGGGTTTAAAGTTAACTGAGGTAAACAACACACTAACATTAATCAAGAGGAAGTTAAAGTACCTACTACCTTCAGATGAGTTTGATTTCATAAACAAACTATTAACAGATATGAAGAAGTTCACTTCATTATGGCAAAGGGTCAACTCACCAAGAGAACAAAGCAAACAGTTCTGAGCATTTATTTTCCTAATAACAGAACTGCTAAATGAGTGAAAGAAAAACTGATAGTACTTTAAGAAATAGAAGAATTCTAAATTATTGTCATAGATTTCAGTACTGCTATTTCAGTAACAAAAATAAGTATGCTAAAAGTCAGTAAGGACATAAAAACTCGAAAGATGCAATCAACCAGTGTCACCTGATGAATATTAGTAGAAAATTCTATCCCAAATCAAAATACAAACTCTTCTCAAGTGTACATGGAAATTTGATTGTATTTTGGGATATAAAACAAAATTCAAAACATTTAAAAATATTATAAATCACTCAAAGTGTGTTCTCCAGCCATAATGGATTTAAATTTGAAATAAATAATTAGAAAGTTCTCTGGAAAAAATCCAAAACATTTTAAAACCAAATAATACACTTTGCCTTTTTGTGTCTAGTGGAAGGTAGTAAGTCATGTTTTTCTTCTGCTCAGGGATTTGATAAAACAGAAAAGACGTCTGGATCATTTAGACTCAGTCTTTCCTACCCAAAAAAGAAGGGATGTTTGACCCTCAGTAGTCTTCGTTGTTCAAGAATTTTTTTTTTTACATAGCAAAAAAAACCATCTCTAAACTCAAAGAGAACAAAGATGATTTAAATATCTCAGTGCACTGCAATCTAATAGTTAAAGATGAATATAATTGTATTACCTTTGCACTTAGTGTATGCTGTTAGTTCTCAGGTAGCATACTTTGAGGGATTGTTTCTGCAAAATAAAAATATGAAAATGCTTTGTAAATCATATCATACACATCAAGTTTTTTTAAAGAACAAGTAAGGATCGCTTCTCGGCCTTTTGGCTAAGATCAAGTGTAAAGAACAAGTAAGGACATTTAAAGTTAAATGAATGTTGCTTATTTTATAGTATGTATGTAAGGAATTTGTTTTTTGAAATACGGCAAATATTTTTACGGGTGGCACATTTTATTTTCTAACAGGAGTCTCTGCAGTATTTCCAGCCTCACTCTTTCTCCCTCAGGACTTTGGCACTCCTCCGGACAAGAGGAGGAGTCTGATTCGCCTCCCCTTGACTAGTGACGGCTTTAGTTACTTGCTTCTGATGAGCACACTGCGTTGGTATAACACCGGGTGACGTCCAAGGCCAGGCGTAAAGGGCACGGAGTGAGCCCTCGCCTTTCTCTTTTAGGGTGCTTGCCCTTAGCACCTAGGTCTCAGTGAGGGGAAATCCATGAGTAATATTAGGTGGGGAGAAACTGAAGCCTTTAGTGCATGGACAGCAGCTCCTAGACATGGTAGAGAGGGAGCTTTCAGCTGAGTGCAGTAGTCAGCTCTGAGTCCTCTCGCCATGGATCCAGACTTGGTGAGTTAAGGTCAAGTTGTCCCGTGGTGTCTGTCCTGTTTCCAGCTCATGGAATTCATGGAGTTTTATGCCAGTGAGCCTTAGGGTAACATATACAACTGCAGTTATGGAAATACTGGTACTCTCTTATCTACCTATTTATTTAATAAACATATTTTAATGCCACTGTTTATAAATAATCATATGTTTTCATCTGGTGACTCAATAAACTTTACACCTTATTTTTATAAAATATTGCAGCACAATAGCATCGTATGTGGTTGCTCTTATATAACTTGATACAGTTCTATAAAGAGAGAACTATTACACATGGATATCAGAAAAAACCATCATAGCCCATGGATTAGTGCAGGTCGGGAGTCTCAAGGATAAGTTCAGATGCACAACCTAGTTTCAAGACCAGAGTGCTGGAGCCAAGGGGACGGAGATCAGCATCCCGGCTCCATTGTGTGAAGAAGGGTGAGGTTGGCAACTTCACTGACCCTCGATTTCCTCATCTGTTTTGGGGGGATAATCACAGCACCAAACTGTGCTGCTGCAAAGGATAAATAATATTAGGCCCGTGGTAGCCATTCACCGAATCTCAGTTATTACCTAGGTTATGTATATGCCACCCGTCCATTTTAATATGTGCCTTGTCATATTACCTTAACTTCCAAATCTGAAAAATTTCTCCCAGTGATTCACTTCTGAACAGAACTTATAAATCTGACTTTTTTTTAAATTGAATTCTTTATTGGTACAATTTATATACATATCAAAATCACGTATAACATTGGGGAATTTGTACCAGTATATGACACAAGTTAATTCTCATTTTT
>PVIC010022276.1:0-27795 GCA_004025085.1 Thryonomys swinderianus | reverse complement strand
ATACCACCACAGAAATCCCTAAACTTCCATGCCAAGACATCAAGTACATGTTAGGGCTGCTGGCAAGACCTGTAATGACCTTTCTTCCCTTGGAATTTGTTATAGGTTCATACCTATGTACCTGATGTCCTGCATTCAGTTATAACCGTGTGAATTACGAGAAAGGAAGGCAGCTGTGCTCAGCACTATACCACCACACGTGAATTATGAGAAACGACCCATGCAGTACATAAAATTAGATGACCTGGCATCCTGTCAGTCATATTGTCAATCAAGTTCGGAAAGACCCAGAGAGAGACACCCTCTGGGGAGGGGTGCATGTTACATCTTTGAATCTATTCCCCAATCCCCAATCGTGTCATTTTCCTCCCCGCCCACGCCATTTTCATTTCCACTCATGAGTGTTTCCTTTTCTGTCAGCATGACCCACTTTTCACCAGCCTCACCAAATAAATTGATGTCTCACAGCTTCTGAAGTTACAGAGCTTACATATATTTATATAAAAGGTAAGAGAAGAGGCCTTTTTTTACTCTTTCAATTAATCATTTAACAAATACTTAATGAGCATCCCTTATATGCCAGAAAAATGTACTAGGTACTATAAAAGGGAGTCTTGCATTTATTTCCCACGAAGTACTATAATATATTTATTATTATGTATTTTATTTTATTTTTGATTTATTATGTATTCTTATTTTTCATAGTAAAGATCAACTAATACTCACGATAAGGATGCTAAATACTTCTTTGACAGATAATATTCAATTGATTGAGAAAACTGGTTTATTAAAACATTGATTTCTCCATACTGGAATAATATAAAGTCCTGTCTTCTAAACTAGATCTTTTCGCTTGTTCTGTATGTTACTTCTACTTTTTATATCATTTCCCATTGGTAGAATCATGACACCTAATGATAGTTTTGCCAAACACTTTTCTCTCCTACTTCTGAGTTATACAGAAACTTGTCTAAAACAAAGAACAGGTGCTGTAGCAGTCTGAAGCTGCCCACCTTTCCCTGGAGCTCTGAAGCCTAAACCAAGTCCAGAGCTTCCATATTCTCTTCATTTTGTATGAATCACACCATATAAGAAAACATTCCAGATCAGAGAGTGTCTTCTCTGGGGGCATATTAACATCTTTCCTAGCAAAGGCTACTCAAACTGTGACTCTCTCTTACCTCTCATGAGTATTCTATATTAAATGTTACAGAGCAGCACAAAACCATACAAGTGACCTAGTTCATTCATGGGGATTTTCAGAAAATATTATGCAGATTTCTGATAAGGTATTTTAGACAGCTTAAAAAACTGCAGAGCTAGCTTTAAGCATTTCTTCTCCTTCTCCTGCTTTTCTCAGAAGAGCCAAGCACAGAAAGACCTATCTCTGCCTGAAACCAGTAAGCTTCACTGTGGCATCACCCTGGCACAATCAAATACAAAAAGGGTAAAGATAGTCTCTTCAAGAGCAGATGACCTTCCCCATGGAGTATGAAGCACCAATTAAATTGATTTAGTATCGTAAAGGGCAAGCACAGTCAATATTTAACTGAATTTTCTGCTGTCCAAGACTTTACCTTGGCATAATATTTATCCTATGCCTCAGGAGTTAAAAACTTCAGTATTTATTAATTGAATGCCTACTATGTGTTGGGAAGTGTGCTAAGCTCATTACAGCAAGGAAAGTAACAGACATAAAATGAAATAATAACTAATGAAACAGTATGTGAAAAATACTTGGTAAGTGAGAAAGTCTTGAAAGCGTAGGAAACTATATCTGTCAAAGCTTTATTTTCTTAAGCCTGAAAGGAACTATAATTTAGCATATCAGCAAATGCCTTATTAAAGAAAAATATTTCAAGTCGTATGAACCAAAAGCATATGATCTACATTTTGACCTACCTGGAGTCGCTATTGTTTTAAATATTATCTTGAAAAAATATCTTATCTGGTAAATGCTACAATATTTTGTTGAATGTGCTCTATTTAAAGATTCTTTGAATGCAAGGTAGTTTTCAGTAGCAGCACTCAATATGACAGAACAAATGCAAACTGGGTCTAATAGCTAAAGACTTTTTGACTTCTTAAGATGTTCAATTGAACATTTAAAAGGTTTAGTCTCATATCAGTTCTAGAAAGCCCTCCTGGGGCAGGCTTAAGTAACTATGCCATTAGGCACTCAGCTGCAAATTGCCTATTAAGTCTGACTGAAACTGTAAAATTGCTTTTCACAATGCAAATTAATGTAAATAAGAACAATTGGTTACACATATCACAGGCTATCAAATTGTCCACAGATGATGCATATCTCTCCACCACCCTCTGAATTAGCATTAGTTTAAAGTCATATTTAGTAGATCTTAACAGGCTTGGTGTCCCTGTGATAAATTTCACAAATTTATTATAAGCAATACATGTGTTCTATGTATGTTATCTATTATATAAAATACCAGCCTCTTTTATTTATGTCTGAGGAAGCTTACATTCAGGTTTAGTGGATGCACTAAAATCCACTTAGCTTCCACACTTATGGTAGACTAGTGTCATTGACTTACTAGACATTATTAAAAACATTTATCTTTTTTAACAAATGTATTACAAGAATAAAGAAGTCAGTACAAGATTATAAAAATGGTACGGGTTCTTTCAAACTACGCATAGAGAAAACTTACTATCACACTTATATCTGTCCATTGAAATGCCATGACACGTGGTACTATGCCTCTAAGGAATTAAATAGAAACCCATGTGTTGAGGTTTGAAGACGCTTATGAACAATTTCCTTATTATTAGGCTAAGTTCAAGAAAAATGGAATTTCAGACAAAGAGAAATTAAAAAAATAGTAATATTAAAGACCACCTTAAAACAAATTTAGTTTTGCAGATCCTAATTGCCATTACTTCTGATTCTAAAATCAAGCATAAACTTGACCCAAAAATAGTTTAGGATGTTTCAATATGCAATCCTGGAAATAAGCTTTTATATCAAGTGAAGAAAAAGAAACTACTGATACAAACTCTCAATGTTGAATGTGATCACAATGTATATAAAGACTGTGCCAATAAAATCAATTTAAAAAAAGAAGAAAAACTAATCTATTGGTTTAGGGGACAAAAATTCTATGCAGGTTCGGATGGATGGATATGGCACCATGAAACCATAATGCTAATAAAATAAATCAGAAACACAAGCTTAAACATTGTTTCTGGTGTATGAGAAATCAAAAATGAAATAAAGACTAAAGTAATAATAGTAAATAAAATGATAGATGCATCTCAAATGGGGATGGTATCAAGAGATGGAGGGAACTGTTGGATGGGAAGAGGATGAAGAAAGAATAAGACATGTACCAACACCCCTCTGTCAAACTTACAGACATTTTTTTGTAGCTATGGATATCTTCCATTTCTATTCTCAAAGCCTGAATCTGTCTTATGATAAATTTTCCTAGTTCATAGGGATCACCCTTGATTTGACCTATGATCAGAGGAGGCCAGCAAAACAAGGGAAAGACCTGGTTTGTTTGGTGGTGTACACCTAATTCAGAGGAGGACCATGATAGTAATTAACCCCATTATAAATGAGATTCTTAGCAATTGTTTTAGAAGTTGTTTGAGTGTCTGATGTATGTGCTCTTTCTCCTCCTCCTCCTCCTTCCTCTTCTTCCTCTTCTTCTTCCTCCTCCTCCTCTTCCTCTTCCTCTTCTTTTTCTTCTTATTTTTTAAACATTTGATAGAGTTCCTGAGTCATCCTAGCTATAAATACTCATCTGTTATCTGACTCTAAGGTTAGGGCAGTCCTAATCTCTGAGTGATATCCCTTAACAGTACTCCTGCCACTTGTGCTTTTTCTGTTTGGGTGGGTACACCTCCACTCATTCTGAAAAGGTACAGATAAGCTCAATTATATATTGACAGCCTCCTGCTTGAAGAAGTCCAGTGAAGTGTAAAAGCAAGTTTTCTCAAGGGGCATCCTGTTTTTTGGGTGCCCAGAGCCTGGGTAGGCCCTTGTCTTGGTTATTTGAGGCAAAGTTAGGCATTGTGAACAAATGATTCAGGTAATGGCAGTGAACCTTGGCACACAGAAATGATGGCTTAGCAATCACTCTAGTAGTGTTTTTCCCTTGTAAATGAAACCCTTGGTGGATTTGTTTGACAAACTTGGGATTTGCTTTTGGGATGGCCAGTTTCTTATCAGAGCACTTTTACTATCATCTTTTTGTATATTTTCCAGATTTTCAGTCAAACTAGTTTTGTTTTATTTTAAATCTGAGGAGTAGCTAGGAGTCTCTGGAAGAGGTGGATCTTGGATGGGGGACAGGGCCTAAGTCCCTCTTTTGGTTTGTGGAGTTGTCATAGCAGCCTGTTTTTGACTTCTCTATCAGACTTTTGGTTTCCTCTGGCTTCTAACATTCCAGTCCATTGATGCATCCTTTAATGTACAAGAATTACCTTTTGAGGGGACCCATAAAGCATCTAGAAGTTACAAAATTTATTTTTCATGTTTTATCTCATTTCAGCCATTCAGAGCCCTGTTTCATTATATATAACTTCATGTGCATGCAGTATAGCAAAGGCATTTGGGAATCAATGTACATAATGGCCTTCTTATCTTCTGCTAGCAAAAAGACCCTTACAGAAGCTATTAACTCTGCATTTGGGGCCGAGGTATTAGTAGGCAAGGTCTGACTTTCCACCTCAAAGTGCAGCATCACCCACTGCATAGAGTCACCCAGAGGATTCCTTCCAGTAAGAAACTGTTTTCCTCTGTGAAGTATTCAAGGTCTAGGATTCCTGAGGGGTGGTTTGTGAGCTCTTTCTGGCTGCAGGACACTTCCTCTACTGGTACTACACGTCTACTGTTACTACGCTTCCTGGTTCAACTGGGAGCAAGGTAGCTGGGTTAAGAGTATTGATTATCTCTAGAATATGGGCATTTTCCCCCTAACAGTCCCTAATAATCATCATCAGGTTTGATAACCAATGGTGTCCTCTTTGGTTCATTGAAGTTATCAGTGAATGTAGAAGTCAAACGGTTAGTTTTTGTCCCAAAGTTAGTTTATCAGCCTCTTACATTGCCAGAGAAGTAGCAGCAAGTCCCTAAAGTACAGAGTCCATCCCAGGGCCACAGAGTCAAATTGTTTGAAAAGATATGTCAGTGGGTGATGCCATGACCTGAATTAGGACACCTATGGCCATTCCCTTTGGTTCATGAACACACAAGAAGAAAAGCTTCATTCTATTTGGCAACTCTAAAGTAGGTGCCTGAGTCAGAGCTTCTTTGAGTTGTTTAAATGCTCCTTCTTGGGCAGTTTTTCTCAGAGATCATGAAATTTCCAGTTATGGAAGTGAGAAGGGCTGATAGATAAACATCCATTGTCCTCCTTGAACTTGACCATTTATATTATAATAAATTGAGCCCCTAGTAAGACCCTCCCACTGCCTGATGGAGGTGGCTTGTTCAACCATGTAGAGCTTCCCCATTTTTCTCTGGGGTGAAGGCTCTGAATTTTCCTTTTCAAGTGATGCCAGAGACTTGTTTTCACTTGATCCTGTTTCCTGGTAGGCTGCCCTCTGCAAGGGGGGCAGATTGCAGTGTGAGTCTTGGCCATAAGTAGTTTGCAATATGCCACAAAACAGGTCTATAACTATGTGGATTAAAGCTGGAATAGATTCAACCATATTGATTTAGAGAAACTGGCCCAGATGTCCTGGCTATCCTTCATTACCAGTTATCACCCAGTGTGCATGCCTGATTTTCTATGAATATTGATCCTTCAGCTAGCCATCTAACACCAAGAGCAGGCCAATCAACTTTACAAAGATTTCTCAACCTCTGGGCGAGAGAGCTTTACTTCCTATAAGTGTATCTCATTGATGTAACAACAAAATTTAATCAAAGCAAATATATGTTTATGTTTTTCCATTTGACCAAGTCAAATGGAGAGTACAGTTGACACGTGGGAAAGAGTGATTGATAGAATCAGGATCATAGCTCCCTGAGTCCTTTTAAACAAAGGGAGTTTTTAGAAGAAACAGCCTGAACTCTACCAATCCAGCAAGTAAATATACATAATTTTTTGGACAAAGTACTCCACAAGCTTTTGCTTGACATACATGAACTTTCTAGCTTTGCCATTCTCTCCTTTTTATCTTTTTAGCATGGAAAAACTTTTATCGCACAAAATCTTCTCAGTGTATCTCTTATAAACTTTTTCATATATTTTCTACATTCTGCTGACTATAAATTTTATAACAATCGCATGTAGACACTTAGGTTTTAAAGTGTCTTTTCCTTTTTTTTTCTTTTCTTTTTTCCCTTTGATCTCAGATTGTGACATTCTGAATTTGACTGGCTGCCAAGAGACTTTAAGTAACCTTCAATCAGTGCCCTTATTTTAAACCAGGAGTTAACAGAGAAAACAAGTTAAACCTGTAATGATATTTAAGAATTCACAATGTACAAGAAATGTTTTTAAGATTATTAATTGGACAACAACACCAGCTTCAATTGGAAGTCAATATAAATTTATCAGTTAGCTAAGATTTGTAACCATATTCCTCTCCTATCCAGGAGAATTTTCTCCAAAGCAAAGAGGCATTCAGGCCTTGGTCCCCTTTATGCTCTTTAGGGAAATGGAAGATTTTCAATATCTTTTCATACTTTTTAATTCATTTTTGAGCCAAGAATAAGGTAGGTCTTTAACGTACATTTTAATGGGATGGATTTCAGTGTTCCCCCATTTCCTCTCATTGTGGTGAAACCATGCTCAGTTACTTTCACTTTAGAGTAATTATACCTGCCCCCTTGTGGGTGTTTTCAGGCACCACTTAGCAAGTAGAAGGTTTGTATAAACCCAAACTCAGACCCCACAAAACATAACTCCCGGAACCCTTAGTAACCTACTCTCAGCACAGACCACTTCCAGGTTCTTCGCATGGGGCTAAATAACTGGGTGCAAATGGGCTATTGAAGATATCCTCTGTGAGCCAGCCACTCTCATAGCAGACTGCTCTCACATTCCTGGTTTAGAGCTGCTCTTACCCTGGGCCTCTCCTGAGCCCAGGTTGGGGATTTAGGTTTCTACTGAGTAAATTTAGTATAGCCTGGTAGGTGATCAGCCTCCTCTCATGGCCTTGTGTCATGGCTCTTTCCTTTTCTGGGGTTCCCAAACCTTACCATGGTCATGTACCGTGCCATTTCAGAATCATTCTCCAGTCCTTCAGGTTTTGTTCTGCTGGAAGGGTGCGGGGCTACAAGAAAGCCAACTCCTTCTCTAAGCTTTTCTCACATTGTGGCAGGGGTTTCAGGGTCTTCCCCAGATCAGGTCCTAGAGTCTGCAGGCAAAAGAGACAAGGCACATGTCATCTCTGCCCCTTCGTGGTCACCAGGAAATGTGGCAGAGTTTTAAGAGACCAGAGAGCACAATGGCTGAAACAGGTGGGTTTATTTTTTTAGGTACGGAATTGCTCAGTAGACTCCTACCCAAACCCTGAACCCCAAACAAAGGAAGGGATCTAGCTTTATACATTTTGCAGAAGAGGATTTGGCCTGCCTAACAGTGTAAAACTGGTGAGTGGGCGAATTTACAAAAGCTGAACAAAGGCAGATAATCAAACAGTGACATTTGCAAGTTAGGACCCCAGGATGGCCTTGATAGTGTGAAAAGAAACAGGCTCTTACCAAAAAAATAATATTATGAGAACAGGACATTAAAAAACTTTACTTATAGGAACAGAGTTACTGATATCATGTGTAGTAGAATAAAGGACAATAGTCACAGGGAAGGGAAAACTAAAGGGGAATTGCTTAGGTTGGAGAAAATTATTTTTCCTTCTAAGTCCTGCTTCAAAACCTCCCTAAACAAGATAGGCAAGTTAAACAAAAATGCATAAGTTAAATTAATAGATACTTCTCAGAAATTCAAATAGCCAATAATTCTATTAGTTTCTATGTTGTTTATTGGAGGAAGGTAAATTAATATAACACTGAGAGTCTATATTACCCTGGAAAGAATGGCCATCATCAAAAAATCCATTAATAACAAATTCCCTGCCAAGGGTGCAAGGATAAAGGAACATTTTTGCACTGTTGGTGGGAATGTAAACTAGTACAACCCTATGTGAAAATCAATATGGAGATTCCTCAAAAAACTAAAAATAAGAATTTCATTTCACCCAACTATTCTGCTCTTGAGTATCTATCTTCCTGGAAGAGTTAAATCATATAACAGTGTTACATACATATCCATATTTGTAGCAATTCAATTCCTAAGAGTTAAATCTTGGAAGCAGTCTATATGTCCATCAACAGATGACTAGATAAGGAAAATGTGGTATTTAGACATAACAGAGGACTATTTTCCCTTTCAAACAATACACTTAAGTCATTCATAGGAAAATAGATGCATCTTGAGACCGTGTTAAGTGAAAGAAATCAGACACAAAAGGATTTGTTAGGTATATGTATCCATTCCCCACAAGAAATATGAACACAGGATACTAAGAACAGGAGCTAATTTTGTTTTAAAGTTTTAGTCCATGTTAGCTTGTGCAAGGTAGAAATGAGATGGTGGAAATGCACACAGAGAAATCTGCTCATGTTGGTGTGGTAAGAAAGCAAAGAGAGAAGAACGGAGCCAGATGAGAGTGGCCCACATGTAAGCAGCCCCTATGCCAGTAAAACCATACTCAGCCATACTATGGCTATTTTATAATAGATTTTACCATAGATTTGTACGTATGGAAAAATATATACAGGATCTGATACTATTCCTTATGTAGCATCCAATTGGGATTTTGAGACATTTCCCTTGCAGGCCAAGCTACTGTATCTTAGTGTGGAATATTATTTGCTTTTCATTCTCTATTCCAGACCAAGAACTGAATTGCTGATTTGTTAGATTCTTCACACAACTGCTCCATGCAATGTCAAATAACTCCTTTGAGTGTTCTTTTCATTTTTAAGCCAAATATTTTGTATCACATGCAAAACTGACAGTGCCTTCAGATGTCTCTGATCATATTTAAGGTAATTCTAATTACACATTTAATAAAAGTTCTTTCACTCTGACATTTTAATATTAAACATAAATTCTATTAGTTTCTATGTGGTTTCTAAGAATCATTTAATTTAAATTCTTGAGAATTTACACTATTCTCTTTTTATTAAAAGAAATTTTCAAATTTTGTTCTCATAAATCCATGTAGAGATATAATAATGGCAAATCCAAATACTTTCTTCATATACCCATCCAGGTGCAGGAGAACAAATAATTTTTCTTCTATCCTTTAAGTTCGGAGGTAGAATTACTATAACAAAAGCCACATTAATAAGAGAAAAATAAACAGAAGTTTATAAACATATATATCTCATATAGCATGGCAAACAACTCAGGGAATGACCCCAATATGGAGCATTAAGTCTGCCTTTGGCATATTCAATAAAGAAAAATGGATTTGTAGGGAAATGCGACAATGTAAAAAGGCTCATTTGACTGTGGGAAAGCAAATTATGGGAAGGCAAATATATGGAAATTGAATGGCAGAGAATAGTACAGCTTGTTATATAGATGCAGTTGATGGTGTCTCTAGAGTAGTAAATGGTTAATGTCATCACGGATTAGCTCTTCTTCTAATAAAAAAGAGGAGTGAGACCTTTGTAAATGCTTTGCTACTAGACAAGCAGAGAAAAGACAGAGAGATATTCTTGAATTTGATCATTCTTAACTGCCTTCAGCTCAAAAAAATACACATAGTGGAGGATGTTTTGGAGTTGCACGATCTGCCACTTTTCAACTTCAAAAGACTACAGAGACGGCATTTAATCTTAAGAATGAGAAATATAATTGCTTTCTGCAAGTCGGAGGTTAGTGTAAAAGCCTATGGCAAGTTACCAATGCATGAACTTGGATCATTTTAATAATAAAAATTAATCCATAGATACAGTCTGGATCAATTTTAATATGAAATAGAAAGAGATACTGTATCTTTTAACATTTGACTTTTAGGGACTTTAAAAATTCATTAAATTTGTGAAGATTCTGTATATTCTCTTGGGTTATGTATTCTTTGTTGGTAAACAAGAGTAGTAAATACTATTATTTCAGCATTCAGAATATTAGTAGCAGATTTTCAACATATTTGTGTGTTGCTTTAAAACAATTATCGAGAGACTAAGGGTAGACAATAGTACCGCTTGTTATGTAATTCATCTGGTATTTTCTTCTTTCTCACTCTCTTTTTTGTTTATTTTCTTTATTCTTTAAAAATATTGTGCTGCTCACCACTCATAACTCTGTCTTTTGTCCCAAAGAACCATGAGTTGGTGAATAAGGAAATTCGATGTTAACATGAGTTATGCAAGCAGGATAAATCCTATTAGCTCTTTTATTGAAAGTGTCCTGTAGTCCTTGAGATGCACATTTCACAGAGCAGTTTTCTGCACAGAAGCTTGAGATGTATCAGTGTCAGGTTATTTATTTACAGTTGTATTTCCTTGCTAAGGTAAAAGGTAAGCAAGGAATGAGAGCAATTATCACAGCCCCCCACCCACTGGGGCTGTCAATGCAACGTGCCCCTGTGACACAGCTGACATTTTTAATGAATTCTCAGGGTTACGCGACAGTACTACCAACACCTACACCTGTCACTCAGAGATAGGGATTTTCCTTCCCTTCTTGGGCAAAGATGCTAACATTTTTTGCCCCAGTTAATGAGGATCTGACTTCTTATTCTGGAATAGGACACGTTCATAATGTGTCTCCATGGATCACAGTGAGCAGATGCTAATGGGAGATTCAGTCAGAGGTTATTCCACATACAAGTTTAAAAAAACCTAGTGGTATGTGCTCAGAGAGCGTTTTATTTGTTGGTAGTTAAAGGTGCATAGATTGAGGAGTTAAAAGGCCCATAGTTAAATTTGCCACGTCTCCTTACAACCGCATGGCTTTGTGTGCTTGTCCACTTCTTTACTGAGAGGAATATATAAAACATTTGTTTTGTTGAACTCTGGCTGAGATGGATGGCTGCCTAGGATTATTTAACAGTCTGTACTGTTGGAATCAAGCTGGCCTTTAGAAGTCATGCATAGTTGATTGGTGCTCTATTCAAAACTGATTTTTGAAAATCTCTACACACTCAGCTCTGTTATGAAAGAAAATATAAAAATATTAATAGGAGACATACAAAGCATAACATGACAGGAAAACAAGTTTCTGGGACTAAAGTCATTAGTGTATACCCCTTATATGGACTCGAGCATGACCTATACTATAACTTCAGCAACTCAGTAAAAGAGCACAAGCTAAGGAGGACCCCTTCTTATAAGGGTTCTGCTGGAGAAGCGGATGTATGCAGCTTAGTATGGAAATGAGCAGTCCATAAGATTCATTGGAGTAGGTGAGCTTGGTCAGGGAAAGAAAGAAATAGATAATATTAGCATCAGATTGCATCCCTGGCCAGATTTCAATTCTCAGTCCATTGATAACAGGAGTATGACCAAGTTCTGGGACAGTCACGGAAGATAGGATCCAGCTAGAAAAAGCCATGAGAGGCTTCCAACCTTAAAAAGTCATCCAAGATTGAGAAAGGAGCTTCAGTCTCAGTGGAAAATGTGGGTGCCACATTCCAGAAGCCAGAAGCCTTGATGAAGTCTTTGAGAACAACACAGTAGAGGGTAAAAGGAGATTAGAAAAGTGGGTTACATTTTAAATAAAGTTCTCATTAAACAAATGGATCTGTAAGCAAACAGGTGTGAGGTTAAATGAGTTTGGCAATGTGGGCTCTGCCCAGGTGCAGAAAGAGACAAAGGGAAAGCTGCAATTTGAAGAGATACAGGTGCTGGAGACAGAATCAGGTCAAAGGCAACAAAATTCATTCCACGTCCCTGCAGGTTAAGGTGCCAGTGATCCTAATGGGGAGTCCACCGTGATCAGTGTTGTTCTGAAGCTGAGTAAAGCTCATTATCCAGGTGGAAAGTATTAGCAGAACCAGTGGAGAATCTCTGGAAGAAGACAGGCTGATGCCAAGTCAAGCTATCACGCAAGGCTTAGAGATAAATTCTGGTAAATTATCTCGTTCAAGTACCTCAAACATACAGACTATGCTACTACTGCCTTGAGGACAACAGACACAAAGAATGTGAAATTACAATATATATATATATATATATATATATATATATATATATATATCTTATTTATGGGAGAAAAATTTTGTGACTTTCTAAAGATCCTACAACAGAACTACCATTTATATCAGATATTTTAAATTCTAAAAGGCAGCTACATATTTCTACTTCCTAAGGCGTACAAGAAAATAGAATATATAATGATAAAGCCAATCATAGGTTCTGTTTAAGGACATTTTTCCCCAGAGGTAGTAATAGTGGTTCATACAGCCAGGTAGAAATTAGCCTAGAAGTCAATGTATGATTATTACATCACTGAAAATGTGATAATTTGTACTTGTAAAGTATTGAAGCTTAGCTTATAGGACCCATCCTGTGCCAACACTATCAGAATAACTACTATGTGATGGCAGAAGTGTACAGCATTGAAATGGACAGGCCCAGGCTGGCATTGTGGGCCTGGTTCTTCCTCATTGTTAACATGACATGTACTTTTAAGACTTAAGTCATCTACCCTTGTGACATATACAAATTAATCCATCTCAAAGTGCTACTGGTAGGATTCGATGAGATATTATAAAGTATCAGCCATCTAGTTACTGGCTGGTAGTTATTGAATAAACATGAATTCTTTTTCCTTTTATGAGCCTTTTAGGAAAATTACTTGAGGTTTTAAGTAGTGTACACATAGCAGAGAAGTAAGCCTCCTCCGCGTACTTACTGTGGCAATAATTTCTTGGCAGATGGCAGTGTTTCATTCAAGAAAAATCAGTGTATCACAACAATTTTACAACAGATGGAAATAGACTGTCATGAGGAATAGGTGTTTGTGATGGCCAAAGGGGCTTTATGTGCTAACAAAGCCCTTAAACTCTGCTTTGCCTGAATTTTCTATTCTCTTTTCCATACTGCCTGAAATGTATAAAGCAGGGATTCATTTTATTTTAACTATATAATTTATCTTAATATATAAGAATATATAGATATCACATATATTTCATTTTGTGTATAGATGTACAAATGTACATATATTTTAAATGCACATTTATTAAAATTATTAATTAAATATTTAATACTATTTTCTTTAAGTCATTCATAGCTTCTGCTCTTATACTTCATGGGAACTATCTGAGGAGGTGTGACTCTGAATCTCTCTGTGATCTATACCGTCTGCAGCTTCTGAAGCTCCTGGATATTCTAACAGGTGGGAGGAAACATGAAAAGCCCTGGGGGGAACTGTCTTTTTGGATTATTTGCCCAAAAATCATACAATGTAATAATTAGAGTATAAGAGAGTAAGGGATTGGGATCAATAATTCAGTAAACGACATATTACACAGCACCTTGGTTAAAATTAGGTTAGTATGACTAAGCTATAATTAAAAATGTGAACAATTTTATGTTCTATTAATTTCAGACTCTAAGAATACAATGTGTGCCAGTCTACAGGTTATCAAGTTTATTTTCGTATCTATATTTATCAAAATATGAGGTACCTATAGTATCCATAAAACTCTATGGTTACTATAGTCAAATTATTAAAGTCATAATTAAATATATGTACTTATACTAGTAAGAAGCATATAGCATTATTTAAAAGCATAACTAGATTACTTATGGAAATAATGAAAATATTTTTAGAAGTATCATGAGTATGCCAGCAAGTAAGAGAAAAAGGAACCATGAAAAATACTAAATTAAAACCCTAAAAGGTAAAGAGTGGAGGAGGAGTAAACAAAGAACAAATAATTCCAATAAAATACAATTATAAATAAGTTACTTTATTAACTACAACAACCATTTTAAATATGAATGGTGTAATTATACCAATGAAAAGATTAACTATCAAGCTGAATAAATTATCATGATCTATAAAACTATTACCTATAAGAAACTCATTTCACACACACATACACTCTCTCTCTCACACACACACACACACACACACACACACATACACACATACACACGTATTTGATGAAAGACTTGTACCATATATGTCCAAACTATCCATAGAGTTCTTACAGCTCAGAAATGAGAAAACAAGCAATCTCCCCCCAAATGGGCAAAAGATCTGAACAGACAACAGAAAATACATACAAAAAAGCCAAAAGAAAATAAATACATGAAAAGATGTTCAATAGCACATGTCAAGAGAAAAGAGCACAGTGAAACATAGTGTGATACAGGTAATATAGGTTGAGTGGCAATAATTCAAGATACCAACAGCGCTAAAGGCTGGTGAGGAGGTGGAATAATAGGAATTCTCACTCTTTGCAGTGGGAATGCAAATGGCACAATCCCTTTGTAGAATAGTTGGACAGTTTCTTACAAAGTCAAACATAGGCTTAGCATGTGACAGCAACTAGATTAGTGTTCCCAGGTACTCATCCAGATAAATTGAAAATTTACAACTACATTAAAAATCTTCACACAAAAGTTTATTTCATGGCCAGAGATTTAGCTCCATGGTTCTGGCACCTGCCTAGCAGGAGCAAGATCCTGAGTTTGACCTCCAGTAACTACATAGGACAATACTGAGTTTGGTGACTCCGCCCACTAGCAATCAGTACCACATACCACAGTGCAGGGTGTGGGGGCTCACTTGTGTAATGCCAGCACTCGGGAGGCAGAGGCAGGAGGATTGCTTAGTTTGAGGTTTGCTGGGCCACACAGTGAGCTCAGGGCCAGCCTGAAATTCAAAGTGAGACCCTAGCTCAAACAACAACAAAATGTTACTTCAACTTTATTCATAATCATCAAAATGAAAACCAAGCACAATGTACTTAAAGAGTAATAGGATATCTAAACTGTGGTTCCTACAGGCAAAAGGATTGTTATTCAGCTCTGTGAAGAGGTGAGTTATCAAGCCACGGATAGATCTGGACAATCCTTAAATCCATAGTCCCATGTGCAATAAGTACCCAGAGAGGCACGGTTCCTATTATATATGTTCCAGGAAAATTAAAAACAATAAAGAGATTGTTGATTGATAAGGTCTGGGAAGGAGAAGTGACCAGTAGACAAATAACACAGCATTTTGAGAATAGTGAACTGTAATATAGTAAACATGATGTAATATATTTGTTAAAACATATGAAAACGTGCAGTATAGTATTAGCTCTATGTGAACTACAGGCTTTAGTTAATGATGATGCATCAACACTGATTCACAACTTTAACAGGATGTTAGAGCAGGGAAAATTCTGACAGGGGAGAGAAAACATATATGGGAACTCTGTACTTTCAGCTCAATTTTTCTACATTTTTTTTTTTTTTGGTAACTCTAAAGTGGTCCAGAGAAGCAAGTCCCATTAACAATTATGGAGAGATTTTTATTTTAAAAATTGTTTTATGTGTCTTTCTCCTGGACCCTGGTGTTGTAAGGATATGACGCTGAATAGGACATTTAGAGCTCAATGGTTTCTAAGTATCTGCTAAGTAGTGGAAATTCAAAATAGGTACACTGTATGTCTTATCTTGTCCACGAAACACCAAATAAGAGTTCAAAGAGTATTAAGGTCACTGGTTCTGTGAGCAGAATATCTGTGTCCTCCCAGAGCAAACAGTGGTATCTACTCCCCAAAGCAATACTATAAAGAGGTGAGGAAAAGGGGAGTTGACCGGATCTTGACCATTCTGTCCTCACTAATGGGATTAGTGCACTCAAAAAAAAGGATGAAAGAGCTGGGCTTGATGGGACACACCTGTAATCCCAGCATTCTGGGAGGCTGAATCAGGAGGATTGCAAGTTTGAGGTTAGATCAGGCAATTTAGTAATTTAGGTAGAATCTTTGTCAAAAATGGGGAAGAGGGGGCACCCTGGGCATACAGGTCAGTGAAAGGGCTGGGTTCAATGTCCAGTACTATAAGATAGATAGCTAGATAAATAGACAGAAAGATAGACCAACCAAAAGACAGGCAGAAAAAAGACAGGGCACACAGGCAGACCAGCAGGCAGGCAGGTAGGAAGACAGACTTAAAAACGAAAGAGTGCAGAAATGTGTTCGTCTGTCCTACCACGGAAGGTCTCAGCCAGAAGGTGCCTTCTTTGCTGCAGGTAGAGAGACATCCTCTTCCAGAGGCCCACTCTGCTAGACCCTTGATTTTGGACTTGCCAGTCTCTAGAACTGTGATCAATACATTTTTGTTGTGTATAAATAACTCAGTGTAAACTAATTTACTAGTGCAGACTGAAGAGACCTAGAGAAATGGGATACTCACCCTTACTATTTTCGAGGCCTCTAGAGAACATCTGAACTGCAGAATAATATATTCTCCCCCAGAATATTTATTAAATCTTAACTCAAGGTAACCAACAAAGATGTTTACCAAAAGTTATGCATGAAATCCAGTCAGTGATGTCTGGAAACTAAATACTGAATAAATTATACAAAGTTTAAGTTCTTTTCATGTTTTTTTTTTGACACCTACAGAGATAGTGGGCTACACAGTTTAAACTTCCTTCTATTATGTTCTCTCTCAGATCTCAGGCCTGTATCTGTCCTCAAAATTTCTTGAAAATCTTTGTTTCAAACCATCTTGAGATAATCATAAATTGGGCTTGGCATTGCATGATATCCTAATTCTGCTACTCTCTCACACATTTCTACTGACAAGGAAAAAATAAAAAACTATAGATTCTTTCTCCTACTTCTGCTTTCTTTTTGTTTCTATAAATACCATCTCTTTCCTGTAGTGTTGCTAAATTATTTATTTCTTTACTATTTTTTTTGTAATCTCTGGGGATTTTCTACCTCACTGTGCTATCACCTGTTCTGGGACAAGAAATCTGACATATTCAACAGAAAAGAGTAGAGGTTTAACAGGGCCCATGGTTTCAGTAGGTGTTACTGGCATCAGGCAGAAATATCACGGTGTTGGTGTACGGTGAAGGAAAGCAGAGTAGGGGAAGATCCCAGAGAAGAGGCCAGAGGCCGGACACAGACTCCAGGGCCATCCTCCCAGAAACACCTGCAAGTGAACTTTCCTAATCTACTTCTCTCTTTATCCAGGCAAATTAGGAAAGATCCACTGTCACCTTCATTAATGAGAAGATTGTCCCTTTCCTCCTTTGTATCACTTGTCAAACTAGAACAATTTCCAGTGGTTTAGATCTACTTCTGTATCTGTTATATTTATGTATTTATTATATTATGTATCGTTCACACTGAACAACTATATGCAAATGAAAAAATTGCTGAAATGTAACTGTGACATTCACTGATTCTTTTCCAGACATGAAGCACTGACTAAAATCCTGTGAACTGATGAGAGATCCCACATTGGGGGCATGGATTTTTCAGTACCAGTCCAGTGCTCTCTCTCCAAACCACTCTGAAAATACTCTAGCCCTTTACAGGTTGGAAGCATTACACATGCTGGGTGGAAACCCCGTTTACTGCCATTCCCACTTTGCCTAAGAGTTTCCACAGGAAAGTGAGTCCTTCTAATCTTTCAGTTTCTTGAACTCAAGCTCAGTAACACTTGGAAATTGTGCTCTGGCATGATGCCACTTCCTGGACAGGGGCAAACTCTGTCCCACACCAGTTCAGTTTGCATTTTCATGTATTTTGTAAATAAATTCCTAACAGATGGACACAGCAGCAGGAAGCCAACACCAGGGAGTCAGCAGGTGGACAGGAAAGCCAGAAACGGACTGGCACTGATCAGATTAACAAAACTAAAATATCTTGGGATTCACACATGCTGCCCACAGAATAAGCTGGCACTGACCAGATAGGCAAATTCAAATCAGCCCTAAGCATGGAAAATTTCTATTACTCTGTTGTCTTTGAGATACCAAGGTCCGCCCCAGATGGTGACGCCAAAGCTATCAATCCTTCAGAAGATCCATTTTGTGCTTTTCTTTCCTCAAAGTCAGTGTGCAGTAAAGAAGAGGAGATAAAATATAATTAGAAGGAATATCAAACTGTTCTTTACATAATTGCACTTGCCACAAAAGCAAGGCAAGAGGGAGGAAGAGACTATCAGTGAGCGGTATAAATTATTGGTACTACTCCCAGAGGATCTGAAAGATTTTATTTCCACCGTAGGCACATCCCTTCCTGCTCACCAGGGCTGGCATTGCTCCCACCATGGACCCCGCTCATAGGTGATTTTGAATGTCTGCTGCTCTGCTCACATAAAGACTCATGTATTAACTGCTTCCTCCCAGAGCTAAAATGGGTCTCCCCAGTGTCCCCTGACCTCTGTCTTGGATCACCCCATAGGCGCTATCTGGGGAGATCTTAACTGGCCACTGAAGCCTGATGCTGGCACAAGGTGCAGGAATAGGGAGCTGGGCACTTGTCCTGGCCAGACCCGGGGGCCTTTTAATGTGTCAAGCTTTCCCAAATCCCCATAAACTCATAGCTTCATTTGCAGATTCTTAAATGCTTAATCACATTGCTTAAATTTTTATGAGTTTTATAATAGGTGTAGCAAAACCTTGGAGTCAGGAGGAACTCTGATTTAAATTCTGACTTGGCTGTCACCTACCTGTGAGATCATTGGAAAGTTGCCTGGTATCACGGGGCCTGACTTCCCACACTTCTGACATCAAAAGTTTGAGAAGGAACTGAACTCATATGAGGGAAGAATTTAGCTGAGCATCTGGCACACATCCCTGAATACCAGTATCCTTTCATATCTTTCATTATCTTGATCATTTTCATTTTCATATTAAAAATTGAAGTAAGGTTAGTGTGAAGGCTCTCACTTTAAAATATTTCTGGGATCACAGATACACCTGCAATAAGTCACAATATATAATGAGGCTTCAAGGATGAGAAAGTGTATAATAAGATTAAGTAAAATTAGATTTGGAGATTCCTCAGAAATAAATCAATCACAAAATCTGCAAGGTTACAAGAAAGGAGGTGAACTCAAATTTAATTCAAATTGGTAATGACAATCAAAATATAGTCATATCTCATTTATAATGAAGCAGTTTCAAAAATTCTCCATTTAAAATGATAAGGCCTACTAAGAACCCAGACTGTGATGAGGACTACACAAACAACTTAGCTGGCCCCAGCTTCCCTACGGAAAGCTGGTGTCATCTGAGAGCTCACATTTCACAGGTTTCCTCGACCCCTCGCCCTGCGGCTTCACAGAGCCAGAGGCTCTAACCGTGAGCTCGCCACCCAGCCAGTCTCCATGGCAGCGGATCAGCTCCACTTGGGCTGATCATCCACTTTCCTAGAAGCCAGATCTTGTACCACGTGACCCCTGCACCTTCTGCAAACTCAAAGGGACTATGAAAGGTGAACATTTTGAATCAGATCAGGGCATCATAGCAGCCAGGATAGTGTAAATAAAGACTCTCAGGAAGGGGGACTTCAGACTTACTTCAGAAAGTGGACAAAATGATGGAATATATGTTTGAAGTGAGGGCAAGAAGTATTTTGAAGGACGTAAAAAGCAATGTGTCTTTTACTAAACCTTTTTTTTTAATTAAGTGTACTGTATTTTTATCACAGCATATGTTAATTGTAATTAACTAAGGCAAATAATTTGCCTTTTTAGATCTCTGTACACATTACTTAAAAGTAGCTGTAACAGATTTAGCTGAGGGGATTTTTTTTTCCAACCTGTACTTATCAGTGTACAAGAAAAATCAGAGTATGATGAGACTTACAATACTTTTTTGACCAAAATACTAAAATTTTCCCTTAAAAGCTTTCATCATCCCAGAAGTATTGTAGGATATGAGTTCTGGTTATTCCTCAGTGAAATATCTAGATTACACAGAAAGCTAAGTTCATATTTCTGTGATGATTATGAAAGTTAAACAATAAGCAAACCAAGATTTAGGAATAGCAGTCATAATGCAAACTATTTTACATGAAATATATTTTGGCGGTTGGTTTTTATAGACACTAATGCAATCAAAAGATTAAGTTTGCATCTACAATAATTTAAACAAAATAAAGTTGTCCTTATTCAATTGATAAGTTCTTCCTTCATTAAGGACCAAAAGAAGGTATTAAATGAATTATCTTAAAGTGGCCCCTGAAATGAGGATAAAAGCCCAAGGACTTCATCTGGGGACTGATCCCAGAAAATATTAATAAGGTCTAGAGAATGAAACAAGGAAGAGAGAGAAGCTAATGAAGGAGGCGATAGCGTCAAATAAGTTCCTCCTGTGGCTAACAGGACCCCAGAGACTGAATGGTTTGCTCGGAAATGTCAGAGAAAAGGGTAGAGAGTTACCTTCACCAGTGATTTCAGTGCAGCCCAGACTGGTATGGGAGAGGGAACCCCACATGCCCCCAAGGTCTCCTGCAGTCTCACGATGGTATGATTGTTCATTATCAGAAATTGGATGGTAATTGGTTTGACTCAGAGAGGTCAGCATGTGAAGGGGAATGCACAAGACTTTGATTTTATAATAAAGAACAATGCCATTTCCCAGTCAAATTTTAGAAGGACATTTTCAAAAATGTTATAAATATTCTTTGATAATTTTCATGATGGCTAATTAAGACCTGTCCCGTGGAAGCACACTGAGGTCCTGACAGGTAGGGATGAGGGTTTGGTAATGATGGAAATACGAAGCTCCCATGACAGGTCCTGAATAATACACATATAATGCACCACACAGGGTTTTTAAATCTGTTTTTAATCTCTGCATTTTTGATATACAATCAGATATTGGCTTTAGAAATGACTTAAGAAGGAAACAAAATCATGCTTTATTTTACCAGCTTTTAATAGGAAAAAAACATCCTATTACAAACAGTTATCTTATTTAAATTATGTGACTTCTGAACATAATTTTACAAGGAATTAGTCACCAAGAATGCATATTTTAAATGGACTCACTATAGCTAATTAGCCAACAGTGAAATTTTCAAAGTGATCAGTCTAATTACTGTCTTCTAAGGCATAGAGATCAAACATAGTTTATTTTTTTGCAGTCCCAAGGCTTTTAAAGGAACAGAATATTTATTCTCGAAATAGCTTATTTTTAAAGTTAACACAATTAAATAAAACTTCTATTTTAACTGGGATGAGGGAAAAACACAAATAAGTCTTCTGAGTGAATAAAATCATTATCTGTCTGTCTATCTATTTATCGAAGTACGTACCTACCTTTGTGTGTATGCCCATGCAGGACAATCCAGAAACATGCAGCAGTAAACTGTGAGAGCTGATAAAGATCTTTATGACTATTCTAGCTCAGTATTTTCATTTTATAGAAGATCTTACCAAAAGTGAAGAGGTCCTAAGAGAAGTTCAGTGCTGCAGCCAATTTTGTGGTGCTAAACATTCTGAGTTAAAACTTATTTACTTTTTATTGTATATACATAAGTTGTGAAATGATGTTTCAATACATAGAGTGAAATGGTTACTATAGTAAAGGAAATAAATATGGCTATCATTTTGCATACTTAGCTCTTTTGTGTTATGAGTGCCTACAAGCAACTGTTGTAGCAAATTTTCACTGTCACATGTAGTTTTATTACCACAGTACTCATCTTGCATTTAAAATCTCAAGACTCATTCATCCTACGTATCTTCAACTTGGTACCTTTTACCTATATCTCCCTATTTCCTTTTCTCATATATCTGGCCCTTGTTTTTATTCTGTTTGTGTTTTTAGAGTATGAAATTAGGTGTCCCATCTGTTTTGTTAGGTAATATTTTAAACCCAGTATTTACCAGGGAAAGAAAACCATGTGATAGACTATTTTGGAAATGTATTTTAAACCTGTATCAATTGGAAAACAAGAATATGCACTATGAGACAGTGGAAGCTAACATTTCCATCTTACTCCAATTCTGCCTTTACCTATAAACCTCATCCTGTGAATCTGTTGTACATAAGCTTCCAGAAAGAGAGTATTAAGGACAGAACATTCATTGTTAAAGCCAAAAGATGTTCTTAGAATTTCACACACTAAAGTGAGATGTTTTCTAGGAACCCTACTCACAATTACCTCAGAAATATGTTACAATATTACAATATTTCTACTAAGGCAAATGAAACATTTGCAATACCAATGGTGTGACTAGGTTTTCCATTATCTAGGATATTTCCTGGCATCCTGTCTGAACAGAGGGCTATAACCATTAAAATTTTCATTTAAAAAGTTGACTGAGAAAAAGGAAATGTGCACAACAAGCCACAAAAAGCACTAATTCACCTCACATAGAAAACTATGTCATCTCACCGTCTCCAGGAAAAGAGTAAAGAACTGTAATCTACAACTATATTTTTATTCTCCTTGTAATTATGTGAGCACTCCAACTACACTTTTATGAGGTTGTGAACTGCTTAGAATGTCTGCTGTATCTTATTCATCTTTATATCTTAAGTCTCTAGATTAAAGCCTCCTATGTAAAAGACAATAAATGTCTGCTAAGCCAATGAGAGAGAATCTGGAGGAGCTGCAGTTACAATAAAAATTTTAACTATGAGGATGAGAGTAAAAAGAACAGACTCAGGTGCTAAAGGAGATGGAAGAGAAAGCCTGCATTAGAGATGAAGGCTGTATAAGCCAAACTAAAGGAATAGTTTAATAACATAGTCTCACTGTTTACATAGAGGGAAATGCTGTTAAAATTTTAAACTTTTGTAGTGTACTTTAAAAATAAAATTCCGCAAATATCTATTAAGTACTTATTAGGCAATGAGGAGACACGCAGCAATTAAGAAAAGAGAGAAAACAGCCTTAGAAAAGTCATCTAGTAGATGACGCAGAGGAGACTCCTGCTCAAACACAGCGCCGAGGAGGAAGGGGCTGTGGGGGGTGCGGCAGCGCCCTTCCAGGGAGTCCGCCGGGGCCCATCCTCACCGGAGGTTTTGGGAGACAGGGGCCTAACGGAGCTTTTCAGACGCAGGGACAGTATGTACAAAAGCAGCCACTCAGGAGAGCGTGTTTCATGCTTCCAGGGAACCAAGCCGTCCGGGTAACACAAGCGGAACTCTAACAAAGGCTTTATGTCAGGAAGTAATAAGAGATAAAACGGAATTAGTACTTGTAATACTAGCAGAGATCCAGCGCCTCCTGAAGAGAAGTAATTTCACACGAATCAAATTCAGCATTCTTATCTTGATTCAAAGCCCGTCTTTAATTTCCACTCAGGTTTGAATCCTTTGGCATATCTAATTTTAATAATTAAAAGACTCTCTGGACTACACAGCATCTAGTATTCTTTTATAATTCATGAACTTGGAAAAGTTTTAATATTGTATGGATATGAGTGAGCTTACTAAAACAGGCTAACAAGCCATCTGCTTCATGACACGCACTTCCATAAATGTCATGAAACTTTATGTCACCATAAAATTTGGCAACAGTGAAGAACCTTTCTGTGGAAGAAAAGTCATCTACCAAGCATCTGCAGGATACTCTGGTCTTTGGCTTGATCCCCCACATTGCAGCTATAACAATAAATGCTCCTAATAGAGACAGAAGAAAAACTGGCCGTAAACTTTCATGAGAGAAAACCCGACGCTTTGACCACATTTTTGTATTCCTTTCCCAGCAAAACGGTACTATTACTGTCTAAGTGCCTGTGTGATTTACAAAGTTCCAGGAGTCTTAAATTCTCTCATGTACAAGAGCAGGATAGAAGCCATAGAAAAGGTTATCTGTTTCTGAGAAATGAATGGACAGTGGATGTTTAGCACTCTCTTTTGGGGTAATCTTGACTACTTATTTATTTGTAACAGTCCCCTGCTCTCTTTCGGCTGGGCTACTCTGATTAAGCGACACCTTGAAAGAATCCCCAAGGATGAAATATTTTACTTCCCACTCACAGGAAGCAGGGACATCACGGATCTCGCCTCACAATAACACTGAGTGTTGACAACCCATTAATGGGGCTGCAGCCCCCTTTCACTCTTGGCATCAACGGTATTTTGGAATAAATTAGGGTTCTGTAGAGGCCAAGATTTGCCACACACACTTGCCCAGTATATGGAGCTTACATGGACTAAACAAAAATTGCAAACTTTGCCAGTGTATAAATCAAGTCCCATGTGGTTCCAATGTTTTTCCTATTTACACACACATGAGAGAGAAGTAACCAGTAAACAACAAATATGCCATGGAAAAGCAATTCTACAATGGTTCAGGTTTTATGTTCTAATAACACTCAAATCCCAGTTTCCAGGATTCAGTGTACTGTATCAGCAATAATGAGTAAAACTACTCAAACTCATTAAAGAATTTACTAATCAGTACATTAATTGAGGCTATCTGCTTTGCATTATATGGAGACAAATTAAGTAGGTTACAATGGCTCCCAGAAAACATCTGTGGAAGGATGTCAAAATTAATGATAAATAAAACAGAGCTCCCTTTGTGCTTGGTTTTTCACCCAGCTGCATCTAAATACAAGCTATCAAAGAAAACTTTATTTGTCAAATCAGAATGAAATCCCCAAACTACTAATAGAATTTTTCTTATAACCTTTTAATTAGAGATGATCAGACCTTAAAAGAGTTTCTTACTTCTACCTCATGGTGTGCGTTGTAAAAAATAATGGTCCTGTGGGAAAAAATACGACAAATCTATGTGAAATTTAAAAAGACAGCTAATAAGCTTCAGAATAATGTGTATTCTGGCATAAATCAAAATTGTCTCTCAAGGAAGAATTATCTGTGTTTTTCAGGAATATTGGTTTCACCAAGGTCCTACTCTGGTGAAGCAGGCATGTTATGTAGGCAATATAACAGAAAAAAAGAGCAATAAACATAACCACAAGATGAGAGGGAATTGTGTATGTGTATGTGTGTATGCGGGCATGTGGGGGAAGGAGGAAGAGGGGAGTCCCTATGTGTATAAAAATGAAGTTATTAAAGTCAACATCCTCCTTACCCAGAGTGGTGGGTCAGACCTGTCCCCTCAGCACTTGGGAGGCAGAGGCAGGAGGATTGCTGAGTTCTAGGCTTGCCTGGGCTACATAGTGAGCTCAGGGCCAGCCTGAACTATGAAGTGAAACCCTGACTCAAAAAATAAAATAAAATAAAATAAAATAAAATAAAATAAAATAAAATAAAATAAAATAAAATAAAATAAAATAACATCCTCCATTGTATGGATGTCACGTGACATGGTATTAAATCCTGTCACCTTACTACTTAGAACCCATTGGTAGTTGTCCTTTATTCTTAAAACAGAGGTCAAGTTCTGGTAGAAGACACAAAAACCCATATGAACTACCCTCGACTTTCCCTGAAAGCTTCATTTTCCCTATTTTGTCCATACTTTTAAACTTCCTATTTGGTTTTCTACTCTTGAAGTATTTCTCGGTCCTCCTGGACTCCCACTCTCTGCACATCACCCTGTCCTCCCCTCCCGGGGCTCACCCCATCCCACTGCTACTCTCTACTAGATGGATCCTCAGTCAGGTATTATTAACGTATAAGTCACTTCCTCGACATATTCTAGAATGTAAATTAGATTTCCTCGCCAAACACTTGCTGAAGTCTGTAACTTTTGTTACTTTTTACATAATTCTGAATAGATTTCATGGAGAAATATGAGTACTAAAATTATGAAGATGAATAGCTGTGTGATGATCGATGGAAGGAGAATACAAAATACAAGTGTTTAGATTGGGTAACTGGCAGAAGGATGGTGCCCTTGTCCAAGGTAAGAAAGAGCAGAATGAGAAGAAAATGAAAGAGAAGGGAAGCAGGCTTCAATTTGTGCATCTTGGACTTAAGAATCTCATGGGCACTAGATTTCTAAAGTAGAGAAAAAATGTCTATGATGTAGGGTCCCTGCGGCGACAGAGGATTGAGGCCTGCCCACCAGCCTGATCCACCCCGGAGCCGTGCATGAGAAGTCAGGTACGGACCCTGGGAGCCATCACCACCACAGAGGATTGAGGCCTGCCGGCCAGCCCCCCCCCACACACAATTGTGAGGACCTAGGCCAAGAGGAGCCGGAGCCATGTACTGCATCCCTCCACACTGCAGCCATGCTGAGAGACCAGGCAAGATTAAAAAAAAAAAAAAGGAATCTAGCTTCTATTTGCCATCTACTCCTAGATCTCTCTATTCACCTCTTGTCCCCACATTCTCTCCTATCTTCCTCTCAGAAGCAATACTCTTAAGCTGCCCTATTTCTTCTCCTGTGCTATTATACGAAGGTGGGCATAGTCTCCAACAGTCTTACACCATACAGTTGGTTCTGTTTTATATACGCACCTTTTCCTCTATTACCTGCTGGCATATATGAGGTTCTAGAGTATAGGAGATCTTCACAAATCTGCTAACCTTATTTCACTCTCCTTCTGTCCCCCTACCTCGCTGACTCCCCAGTGACCTCTTATCCCCAAGTGGCTTGGGGGGGGTACATTTATGATCTACATGTTGTATACGCATTGCTGATTAATTCTAAATTTTGGCATATGGACATAGAGGTAACTCATAAGCTAAAAGACTTCAGAATAGAATTTAACAAAACTTTTCATTTTATTTACTGTGTTTAATACTGATATTGGCATAGATTGTATTATGGTAACAAACATGATGTGATTGTTCTACTCAAATACCTACCATGATTTGTCAGAACTCAGAACTTTCAAAGGTCATTACAGATTCAAGGAGGACCCCCAGGAAGGTGTCACATCCAAAGAGCCCCGGACAATACAAAGAAAGAGACCTGCAACAAACATTGCCCTGTCATCAGGCAAAGAATCAAACAAATACCATTAGTAACAACAAAAGAGTAGAAATGAGAAAATATACAAAAAAAAAAAAAACAGACACAAAGATCACCACCACAGGAAAATTCAGAGAAAAGAGAAATAGGGCAAACTGAAACTCAAGCACAAGGCCTCTTGGAGATGGTAATTAAGCGGATGTAGTAAAATGGAAATCAGAACTCATCTCTGAGATCAAAACAGGGATACTGCCCACAGTGAAAGACATCATTAAAGAAGAGATGAGCGAGATGATAGAATCCAAGACAGCAGAAACAATGGAACCTTTTAAACAGCTTCAAGCAGAGCTCCAGGGAATGATGAAGGAGAACGAAAGCTTGTGCAGTAGGATGAATAAAGCAGAGAACCGAATCTCAGACCTAGAGGACAGCATAGCAGCCAAAGAGCAGGAAAGATATAATCTATGGAAAAGAGCAAGGTACCATGAGAAATCCATTAAACAGCTTCTAGATGACTCAACACAAAATAATATAAGACTGATTGGAGTCACTTAGGAAGCAGGAGACAGGGTAAAAGACATAAAAAAGCTATTGTCAGAGATAAATACAGAAAACTTCACAGAAAAAGAAATAGATATACAGATAAATGAGGCCTATCAGACTCCAAAACACTGTGACATAAAAATATCTGCACCTAGACATATAATTATCAAGGTTCCAGATGCACAACAAAAGAATTAAATACTGAAAGCAGTGAGAGAAGGGAAGAAAATTTCTCACAAAGGGAAGCCCATTAGGATCACCAGCAGACTTTTCAACACAAACACTCAATGCAAAGAGAGCGTGGAGGGAAGTATTTCAAGCATTGCAGGAAAACAACCTCCAACCTAGACTGTTGTACCCTGCAAAACTATCTTTCAGAATAGACAGGGAAATAAGATACTTCCATGACAAAGAACACCTGAAAAACTTCACAAACACAAAACTTGCATTCCAAAGCATTATAAAGAACATCTTGGAAAAAAAAAAAAAAAA
>PVIC010022275.1:0-28591 GCA_004025085.1 Thryonomys swinderianus | reverse complement strand
AGAAGGAAGGAAGGAAGGAAGGAAGGAAGGAAGGAAGGAAGGAAGGAAGGAAGGAAGGAAGGAAAGAAGGAAGGAAGGGAGAAAGAAAGGGAGGGAAGGAGAGAGAGGAGAGGGAGAAGAAAAGCAGTTATATAGATATTAATGTGTTACCAAACTTAAAATACCAAACTTAATGCTAAGCTAAGGCATTATATAAATCTTGCAAGTGAAAGTTAAAAGTTTTGAAATGTGGTGGTTATATACAATTTAGGTCAAAATGTATGCCCTTGTGTATTAATCTTCAGGCGCAGGCTATCTTCTAAAAGCTCTCAAATGTCTTCTGAGTGGAAATAATATTTTTGGCATAAGTTGTGAAGGATTAGAACACCATTTATTTGTATTGAAATTTAAGATTCAATGTCCATTCTTTCTATATTTCAAGTATAATGACTTTTAGCGTTTCCTCTAGGAAAACAAAACAAATACAGAAATCCTTACTGTTACTTATATTGGCCTGTATCTTAGCTATGATAGGTAAATTAATGTAAATGAAACAAATGTTAACAAATTTATAGAACAAAACACATGAACATATTTAGGTCTGTCCTATGTATTTCACAAGTTGCTAATATTATGTATAACATTTGATATCTGGTTAAAGGATATCTGACCCTTAATAAATTTCATAGGATTCTTTAGAGAAAAAATTACCAAAAATAGAATCTTTTGTCAAATTATAGGTGAATAAGTTAAAAAATCAGTCATAAATAATGTTTATAAAAGTTATTATTTATTCATAGCTTTAAGATATTTGAAGGTTGTAAATTGAGTAAACATAACTTGCTTGTAAAAATCTTTTTTCTGGGCCGGAGAGTTAGCTCAGTGGTTCCGGCGCCTGCCTGGCAAGTGCAAGGTCCTGAGTTCTATCCCTGTAACCACATACAATGCTGGGTGTGGTGACACGCCCACTAGCAATCAATACCACATACCACAATGTCGGGCGTGGTGGCTCACGCCTGTCATCCCAGCACTCGGGAGGGAGAAGAGGGAGGACTGCTGAGTTCAAGGTTTGCCTGGGCTACATAGTGAGCTCAGAGCCAGCCTGAACTACAAAGCGAGACCCTGTCTCAAAAAAAACAAAAACAAACAAAGAAAACCAGCTATTATCCTAAGTTATAACATGCCATATTTGTGTGTGTACAAACTGTGTATCAAGTCTGAGGTTTAAGATTAAATTTACAGTTGAGGCTACATAAGTTTAATATATGCAAAGTAAGGATTGGGTGTTCTGCTTTATAAAATATAAACTACGTCTAGAACTTAAACAGACAAAATTGTCATCATTTTGGTTTTTTTGAGACAGGGTCTCGCTTTGTAGTTCAGGCTGGCTCTGAGCTCACTATGTAGCCTAGGCAAGCTTCGAACTCAGCAATCCTTCTGTCTCTGCCTCCCCAGTGCTGGAATTACAGGCATGAGCCACCACGCCCAGCTATCCTTGTTTTTAATCTCTTCAAAATTGGTCTTGTCATTTAAAATTTATTCTGTCGATTAAATATCATTAAACAAGCATGTTATTATTGTATAAATGAAACATGCTTGTATTTGGGGTAGTAAGTCGACTTGTAATCATTACCACTTTTTCTTCAGCTTGTGAAATATATAAAGATAACTTTCAATTTTTCTCAGAGTGGCTGGAACATGTAAACCTATTAAAGGAAACAAAATTTTGCCTTATGAGGAAAAACTAAATAGAGGATTTCTTTGTAATTATCACTAACCTCTTAATATCTAAATATGTTCATGTTCTCTGAGCATACACACTTTCTAAAATGCAAACCTTAGAATACATTATGGTACTGGTAATAAAATTGATCATAATGATAGAATTTTTCTGGCTTCTGTTCTTGAGATTGTTATGTAATTGTATTATCATAGTTAGATGAGCTTAAACAGTGCACAATCCAGAAAATATCACTCAAGTAGTAAATACTGGGCCTTTGTAACCTATATAATATATGTGTAAAGAACTACTTTTCACTTGGCCATTTTATTAAAGAATAAATAACCGGTATAAATAAGAATTTGTCATTTAATACTTTATAATTGGATAAAGGTAACCTATTAGTGTTATTTTATCCTAAAATCTGAATTTAAAAGTATCCTTTTGGAGATAATAACAATACCCTAATGGTTCTAGTATTATAATGTCATCATAGTTTCCATGTTAAAATGCTATGTTTCTTCTTAATTTTAAATTTTCCTTGTAAAACTTTGTAATTGCTATCTGATAACATTCTACAGAAATATAATCCCCCCCACCCTGGTATGAGAACCTGTAGATATAAATGAGTTTTAGAAAGTATGATAGATTTTGTAAAACAGGAAATATTCAAAGGGAATGTGGTGGGGGAATGTAATGAAGGGAAAAGATAAATATGATTCAGAAAGAAAAAGAAATAGCATGTACATGAGGGGTGGGGGGTTGTGGGTGGGTAGGGATATGGGTAAAACTGGGAATTAATTTCTGTCGTATACTCATACAAATTCTCCAATGTTGAATGTGATTGTGAACTGTATATAAAATGTACCAATAAACGATTCAATTGAAAAAGAAATATAATTTCTAAAGACTATAAACATGCAAACTATCAAGTACAGTACGGATAAAGTAGGACACTGACCCCTCATACTGATGCTGACCATGAGGGCTAGAAGGGATTCCGTTCTTTAGTCATACTTCATACTTCAAAGTTCTCAATATTTTAAAATTATTCTAACGGTTAAAACCTACCATTCCCACTTCATGATGTGTGCAGTGACCCTCCCTGGTGTGCAATAACCCAGGCTTGGAGGAAAATGCTAAGATAACTGGGCAAAGAGGACGTCCTGGGCCCAGGGCATGATGGGACTCATTTAAAGAGTTGCTGCCACTCCCGTGAGGACAGACGGCAGAACAGGGGCCGTGGGACCACGCCCCTCCTCTCACCCGCGCACGCGCACTGGCCCTAGTGAACCCCCGACTCAACACTCTGTCACTCACAGTGCCATCCATGTCCCAAATGACCCATGGAAGATACCCTAGACTCTACGCACATTTCAAAGCCTTAAACTCATTCCCCACCCGAACGATTTTTCTTTTCCTCCTGTGACATTCTTAGTTTCCATTTGTGCCATTTCCTCTGTGCCAGCTTTAGCCTGCTCTCTCTGAGTGCATCTCCACTCTTCAAAATGTATTAAACTTAACTCCTCTTTCCAACACCATCAGATGCAATGTCCAGTGCCTCGTTTGTCTTGCAGAAGAGCCCAGAAATCTGCCTGGGATGACGTCAGCCACACTACCATGCCGACTTCCTGAGAGAAGAGATAGTTCAGCCTCAGAGAGGACTCAGTCACTGTCACCACACCAAAAGAAGAGTCACGGCAGAGATAAATGTCCTCCACGCTTCCAAGGAAAGCTATAAAAGGTCACTCACAGGCTGTCACCCATTCTGGCAGGTAATAGAGTTTGTGGAGGGAGAAAAACAAACAAACTAAAGGTCCTAAAAGACTCCTTACATAAAGCCACCAAAATAACTCTGTTCTTTTGAGAGAGAGAGAGAGAGAGAGAGAGAGAGAGAGAGAGAGAGAGAGAGAGAGAGAGAGAGAGAGAGAAAGAGAGAGAGATTAAATAAAAAGCTAGGTAAATATAAAAAGGGAGCCTCAAACACAGCAGTCTCCAGCTGCGCCTATAATTTATGGCCATAAGTGTTTCCAGACCCATGAGCTCTTTCAAAACCTTGTCCTTCAGCCTCTCTAGTGTGTGTCATTTTTACTCTTTCGTGTACTTTTATGCACCTTTCAGGAAAAAAAAAATAGCTCTCTCTGTAGATGTGCCCCCAAAATAAAAATGGCAGTGTAAATATTGTAGCTACTAATCATTTTTTCCTTTTGTGGTATAAGCTGTTTTGTCATCCACTTCAGGGTTTATATCTTTATATTATCTGGAGCAGCTGACTGGAAATGTCCTTTAGATGTATGGGGAAAAAAAAGGCAAAATACAGGCTCAGAATGATCCAGACACTGCAAAAACATGCATACAGGGACACCTAAGTTTACAAATTTAGTTTGTTTTCTGATGTTGAGGAAGAAGGCTTAATGTGTTTCCTGATGCTGTGTGTTGGGAAGAAAGACAGCCATGGTCATTGTTGTCACTTTATATGGAATGTACAAATGGAAAAATTGTACTAAACACTTCTGACTTGGAACCGAATTCTTTACAGATGCATTTATGAATTGAAGTATTACTGCATAATTAGTGCATGCCTTCAACATTGTTGTTACTGGCTTTGGGGAGAATTGCTTTTTAAGTTCTCTTGCTCTAATCAAAGAACTGGATGAAACAAACACAAAAGGTAAGGTTCTACATTTACTAAAGTTAAGAAAAGAAACATGTCCTGCAGTGTAAATGTGGGCCAATTAAAAGTAGGAAAAGAAGTATACATTACAAGGTCTGAGCAGACCACTGGAAGGAGAGAGCACATTGGCCCAGAGCTCCATGGCTGCCTTCCTGTGATTCCTCTACTGCACTTAGGCTGATATGGCGAGGCCACTTCTTCAGAAACCTACTTAGGTTCTCCTGAGAAGAACTGAAGATAGTGCCTGCTGATGGGAACTATTTTACTGTGCATCTCTGAGCCCCTTCCCTGGCTCAGCTGCTTTCCCATACCCTAATTTTTTGCCTCATTGTTATAATTAAAATCAGGGAAAATTAGATTTTTTCTATGCCCTTAAATGCTGCTTGTCTAATTGGGGTAAACATCTCAAAAATACAGAGGTAAATGTTACAGAAAAAAGGCTTACTCCAAATGCTGCCTAATTTTGTCTGATTTATACAGCTTTGTAGAGACACTACTCATCAATATTCTATTTAGAATTTCTGGCCTCAGATTGTTTAACAAGGTTATACAGTGAAGGTTATGTGTCAATGGCTTGACAATTTCCTTGTCCTTTTCCAAGATTGTCAAAAGGTGATAGTTCATCACACAGCAAAATTCATCTTCCTTCATATCCCTTAAACAAGTCAGGGTGAGATATTTGGTCCCTAATAAGGCCGGATCAATGCCCCTCCTCAACTCAAAGCAGTTATATGTCCCTTAAAAAATAAGGATTTAAATCATGGGTCAGGCAAGTGAGATAAAAGAAAAATTTGTTGTTGTTGTTGTTGTTGTTGTTGTTGTTGTTGTTTTGAGACAGGGTCTCCCTCTGTAGTTCAGGCTGGCCCTGAGCTCACTATGTAGCCCAGGCAAGCCTCCAACTCAGCAATGCTCCTGCCTCTGCCTCCCGAATGCTGGTATTACAGGCGTGAGACACCACACCTGGCACTGTGGTATGTGGTACTGATTGTTGGTGGGCGTGAGTCACCACACCCAACAATGTATGTGGTTACCGGGATCAAACTCAGGACCTTATGCTTGTGAGGCAGGTGCTGGAACCACTGAGCTAAATCTCTGGCCACAAAGAAAAATTTTAAAATAGGTAAAAAGGAGAAAAGATCAGGCAGGAGATTTAAAAGAAAATAAAGGAGCCAAGAAATCATTGCTGAACTTTGCACTTTAAAATTACCACAACTGAAAGGACCCTGATCATAAAACAAATGAACACATTGAAAGAACTTTCAAAATACATATATATATATATATATATATATATATATATATATATATATATATATATATATAACATGCGTGCATACCTGTATAAAATAAACATAGCAAGGCCTAGCACAGAAACTCTCAATTGAGCAGGCCATGTCATAGAAATATAATAGATTACAAGTAATGTGTATTATCATTATCATTTTCTTGATGTATTCCATCCTTACTGTTTTGACTTAACTATTTGTTTAAGGAAAAAATATAAATGTTTGCAAAAATAACCCAGCAAATGGTAAAGACTATACTACATAGTTGAGAACAGTAACCAAGAATATTGAATGCAGAGGTTTATCAATGCAAAAATAAATCTACTATCTACTTGGTAAGTCTAATGTAGGATGTCACTCTAAATTTGCTAGACCCAGTATGTGTGACAATTCATTATAGATACTGTTTAAATGCTATATATTTGTTCTTCAGACTTTTCTGGATTGTGTGTTTGTCAAAAGGTTGGAGGTGTGGCTCTGATCAAAATCATTCTCCAAATATAACTTTGGGTGATAGAAGCAAGAAAGTATATCCAGATATTTGAAATGTCTTCTAGCATAACTAAGAGATAAATGGAATTCTGAGGAAAACTCAACAGAATAAACTCCCATAGACAAAAATCACATACTCTATCTCAACTATTTCTTCCTGACTTTTAGTTCCATTAGATAATGGCACATAAGTGGTACAAATTGACATATAAGAAAATCAGTGACAAGGAAGGGGAAAAGCAGATAAAATGTGGGATATTGTACAGAAAAACATGGGTAGACACTATGTCATCTCATCCTTATTGTGGTCTTATTCATAAAGTAAAATATGAAAAATACTAATGAAAATAACACTAATAAAATCAACTGTGTACACTATTTTTTATTTTGTAGGTCTGGTCCTTAGTGATTTCAATTTTAATTGTTCTCTTACATTTTACAGAGTCATTAGTATACTGTTATAATTCTCATTTTATAAAGACGAAAGTGCATCACAGATTCTCCACAGCCACTAGAATTATCTCAATTAAATACTGGCAAAGACAATTGAGATCTTGAGAAAATATTTTTTTAAAGACAGCATATTTCAATAAAAGTAGGTCACACATAATGAAGATGAGAGTGGTCCTCTTCCTCTTCTACAGAATGCCAGGGAATCTAATAATTATCTGAATATCTTACTTTGCAAAGCTCTTAAATGTTAAAACACTGCACCTCTAAGCTCTCAGAGAAAAACTTATTTAACCTTCTAAATTAATGATGAAATTTTCTGTTGTACTGGGCATTGACACATCTTTCCTGTGAATTTATAAAATCAAAGAGTCTTAGAACCTGAGATAATTCGGCTTTAGAAGGTTTTAAAGGTTAAAGGCATAGAATGATTTAAGTATTTAGAAGAGTAAAAGAGTGTTTTCTGAAGCAAAGAAATCATTCTAAGTTATTCAAAGGCTTCCTTTTCCTCAGGGCAGTTTAAGTAATTGGATTCATGGGCATCTGAATCACTAGCAGGGGGGTAGAGAGGGACCAATGTCACTTTTCATATTCATCCTGAAATATTTAATTCACTTTATTATATTAGTTAAAAATGAATTCCTTGGCAGAATTAAATAAAATATGTAAAAAATTCAGGCAAAATGTTTTTTATAATAGAATGTAAGAACTTATTTTTCCCTCCTTAGGAAATAAATTGTAATAAAGTCAAGTATATGATCAATTAGGCCAATGATTATTTATGACAAGTTAGTCATACTTATTTCACATACTTTACTAATTTCTAAGAGGGATATTGTAGTTTAGCAAGATAATCTAAATTTAACACAATTCTTAATTATATTGATGTATATTTTGCTTGGCTAACTAATAACTAGTGGACAACATTCATCACATGCAATGACAAAAATAGGTAAGAATTATAAAGTTCTAGGGAAATGCTTCCACAGTTTAAATGGGGGTTGTGGGCAGGACAGGAACAAAGGAAAGAAAAGAGAATCAAGATGTGTCGTATACAGGTACAAATTCTCAATGTTAAATGTGATCATATTTTATGTACAAAATGTATCAAAATAAATTAAAAATAAGTGATTTTGTATACAAATATTAGAAAAACAGATCCATAAAATATCTTAGGTGACTTAACATGCAAATACTGTATAATGTTTGAATAAAGCTTAACATGTTATTGATTACTCATAAAGTTAAAATATAGAAGAAGGTTGACTTTAACATCAAGACAATGGAGTATTAAGGGGTAATACATATCATCACAAATAGTATTATCAATACAGTTTAGTAGAATGATTTGCACATAGTATTTTTAAGTGCCAAAAGATAGCTTGGATTGATAAACCTGAAAAAAGATAGCAAGTGATATTTTAAAAAGACAAAGAAAAATCTTAAATCACTGTCATTATTGCCTGCAAATGACAAGATGTTTGTAAGCTTCTAATGAAGCATCAGTACATATTCCCAGATTTCTGAAAGGACCACCTTTCTAACAATGTGTGGGGTTTGTAGAATGTTAATTAACAAATAATATATTTAGTTGGAGATCAGCTGAATGGTGTGGTTCTTTCTACAATAATTAGTTACATCATTAAGAAGATTTTTGGGTATGCAATGCCTTTGTATGCTGCTTATGGAGAAATGAATCAGAGAAGAGTCCATAGTAAACTATTCAATCGATCATGCTTAGCCAAGTGGATATAAAAGCTAGATAACAAACGGATGAAATATTTCTATGGCCTTATTATTCTGAGAACTCCAGAGAGGTTGTGATTATACATCGATGTACCTGCACTACTGAACCTCACTAAAAGTCTCTATGTTTCAGATTGATCAAGAGGTTTAGGGTAAATATTGTGCACTTGACTATATTATGATTTATTAAGTGAAGTTCAATGATTATGAAAAATTAACAAAATGACAGTATGTGCAGTATACATATGTATGTGCATGTAGTTATGGCAGTATTTCTGATTAATTAAAATAGAAATGTTTAAAGTGTGAAATGATGCCTACAATTTTTTTTTTTTTTGAGACAGGGTCTCACTTTGTAGTTCAGGCTGGGCCTGAGCTCACTATGTAGCCCAGGCAAGCCTCGAACTCAGCAATCCTCCTGCCTCTGCCTCCCGAGTGCTGGGATGAAAGGCGTGAGCCACAATGCCCGGCACTGTGGTATGTGGTATTGATTGTTGGTGGGCGTGAGTCTCCATACCCAGCATTCTATGTGGTTACCGGGGATTGAACTCAGGACCTTGCGCTTGCGAGACAGGCGCTGGAACCACTGAGCTAACCCTCCGGCCCTGCCTACAATTTTTTTTTTTTAAGGTAAACACCAAGGATTTTGAAAATAAAACAGAATAGCCATGGCAGAATACTTTCTAATCATAATTTAATGTTTACTGATACATTAAAGCATGCATAAGCATTCTTTTACTGTCTCTCTTTTTTTTTGAGAGAGGATCTCACTTTGTAGTTCAGGCTGGCCCTGAGCTACAGGGCCCAGGAAAGACTCAAACTCAGCAATCCTCCTGCCTCTGCCTCCCAAGTGCTGGGATTACAGGTGTGAGCCACCACCCCAGCACTGTGGTATGTGGTATTGACTACTGGTGGGCGTGAATCACCACGTCCAGCATTGCTGTATGTGGTTACTGGGATCGAACTCAGGACCTTGCACTTGCAAGGCAGGCACCGGAAACACTCCAGCCCCTCTTACTGTCTCTTACTTGTAAGAAATTTACCTTGGAAAAATATTATAAATAACTAAAATGTATAAACTGTTGTAAAAAGAGTTCTGAGTATCTAATGCACTTAAAATATGATTTCAGGTACCAAATTCAAAGTCATCAGATTTCCAAGCCAAACAACTTTATTATCTCAAGTGCACAGTAGATTCTGGATTAGAATTTTAAAAAATGGAATATTGGATAATCCATGTCCACTAAAATGAGAATTATTTTACTTTAAGATATACCATCTAAAGCTCAGTCTGTATAAGATCATCAAGAAGGCATTATTTTTAAAAACAGAAAGTGGGTTTTGTTTGTTTGTTTGTTTTGGTTTTGGTTTTTGTTTTGAGACAGAAGTCTCAACTTTGTAGTTCAAGCTGGCCCGGAGCTCACTCTGTAGCCCAGGCAAGCCTTAAACTCAGCAATCCTCCTTCCTCTGCCTCCTGGGTGCTGGGATTACAGGCATGAGCCACTACACCTAGCATTTTGGTATGTGGTACTGTTTGCTGGTGGGTGTGAGTCACCACACCCTGCATGGATGTATGTGGTTACCGCGAATCAAACCGGGGACCTTGTGCTTGCTAGGAAGGCATGCAAACCACTGAGCTCAATCTCCCACCCTAAAAATAGAAAGTTTTGAAATACTAATACATAGTATTTACCAGATAATACCTTATGTGTTAGTAAACAACCACTAACGATGACATTACATGTTCTTTTTAATAAAATTTTAAGGTATGTTTTCTCTTCCCAGTGGATACAGAATTTACTATATATACAGATGAGGCTTTTAGGCCCTAGCACTAAGATCTAGTAAGTTAAATATTATGAAAATGGACTAAATGTTCCTTTGCAATAAATTTTTGGCTTATAATTATAGCTCATCTTATTTGTATGTTAAATTCTAAGAATACTTCCAGGGCATAAAATTACAGAATCAAATTGACTTACATTGAGATTTAATGTGAGGATTAAACCAGAAAATCCTTGTGGCAAGTGCTAGGAGGCATGAACTTGGTTCTTAATAGAAAGAGCCGGAGTGTTTGAACAGTACACAGGCAAACAGCTTGCTAAAGTAATTTCTAGGGCTCAATATTCTAAAATGCAATTTGTGCACTTAAAAACATTTTTGAACTATGAAATATAGCCTTTCGTCGTTAAGATAAAGTATTATGTCTTTTTAAAAAAGGACATAAGGTAAAGTCAAATATAATTTTAGCCCTACAAAATGGAAAAAATTGAAATCCATTATATTCAGATTCTAATCCTAAATGTTAATCTAACAAATGGTTACATGGGTGTGGTGGTCCACACCTGTGATCCCAGTATTTGGGAGGCAGAGGCAGGAGGATCACCATGAGCCTGGGGCCAACCTGAAATATATAATGATACCCTGTTTAAAATAAATAAATAGCTACATGTTGAAAATAATGATTTACCACTCTGAGATGAAGTAAGTTCAGAGGAGTGAGCTGGACAGTGCACACATCCGGACAAACCAAAATCTGCTGTGGAGCTCAGTAATTTGTAATCTGTAAAAGATTTTGATTAAAAGAGTTTCTATGGCTAAGAGCCCAAAAAGTTGATGGAAGAAGCTCTATTTTTAACATTACCTGTATAATAAACCCAAAAGTATTAGTTTTTAAAAAATATTTTCATTGTCCATTCATAGTTCTTAAGTAACTAAGAGCTATCAACATAGAAATTATTCAAATGAGTTATAAAATTATTCTATGGTTTCTATTTTCACATTTGTCCATAAAAACATAAAAAAATGTGGAAATTAGTGTTCATAGATTGTCTTAGCATTTGTTCATTAGACACTTATGTGTATGCATTACAGAGAATTGTAAACAAAATAATTTTGAAATAATAATATATCTATAAGGAAATGTTGCCAGAAATTTTGTCCAAAGAAAAAGCCATGTGTGTGTGTGTGTGTTTGTGTGTGCACGTCTGTGTATGAGTGTTCATACTTACCTGTCACTGGATGAACATCTTTATGGCTTCATAAATAGTATCCCCCCTCCCCAAATGTATAAGTTGAACCACTAACTTCCATTAATGCAGGCTGTGGCACTATATGCAGGCTGGTAATTTAGTTAAAATGAAGATGTTACCACTCTGAGATGAAGTAAGTTCAGAGGAGTGAGCTGGACAGTGCACACATCTGGACAAACCAAAATCTTGTAGAGAAAAGACTATGAAGGCTGCAAGAGGCAGCCATCAGCCAGGCTCGGAGACAGTTCTGGTGAGAGGCCAAACCCACAGCAGCTTGATCTTTGCCACTAACACTCCGGGACTATGAAACATTTTTTTTATCTTATTTAAGCTATTCATTGTGCATTATTTTACCAGAGTAATAAATCTGATATATAGCAAACTAGTATGTCCATACACAATTGGTCCCTGATATTCATGGAGCTTATGTCCTATAAAGTTGCTATAAATTACCCATGCCGGGGCAAGGGGATACTGAATTAGCAAATACTGAAGTAATATTTTGAGGAAAAATGAAGGTCTGGTTAATGATTGTCCTCAGCTGAGCAGCAAAGAGCATCACTTTGTGTGTGTCTGCTTAAAGGCATCTTGTGTAACTATATTCTTGATTCATTCGCGTTCAGTTCACAGCGAGTAGCTCTGTGGCCCGTGGCTGAACAAAGTTTATCTAAAGTGTTATCGTCAGGGATATCACGTCCATTTCTTGAGATTAAGAATTCTAGAAAGCCCTCTGTGCTACACCTGGGGCCATTTTAAACATCAAAATAACCAACAAAAAGCACATAAGTGTGAAAAATGTGGCACTAAACAGACCACATAAAGGCCACTTGTTTGCCATGTGAAAGCTGAAAGGAGACAAAGTGACATCAATTTGTTTCTCCTCAGCTGGGAACAGGCACATGGGCGACCAATATTTTTGGTAACCGTATGTCTGTATGACTGAAAAAGCATCAAAAATGCTGATTTGGAGTTAAAATATATTTTAGTGAGTAAGTGAATTTGGAAATACAGAACTCATGAATAATGAGAAACTATTGCATTGAGCATTTTTCTCCTTAAATTGTAACCCTGTGTTCCCAATTCATACACATTTCTCATGTCATATAACCTTTTCTTTCCTTAGGAGCCTACCTCCTTCATTATGTCTTCGGGCAATACAAGTCTGCTGTTTAAAAGACAACCGGAATGAAGTTACATGCTCTTTATAGGTGAATCCTTGTTTACTTTTGACGCACATTGGGTCAACTCCTAGAGGCAGTGGCTGAAGATTTGGGGCTTAGTGTATCTGATCAGGCCTGTGTTGTAGATCCATGCATTCCCTTGGGGGCCAAAGAGTGAAAGAAATTCCTCCCTGGAGTTTTGAAAGTATCTGAATGCACCTTACTGATTTTTGCTGCTTCTAGATTCCACAAAAATATCCTTTCACTATGAAAAAGAGTGAAGTATAGAATAATCACCGGGTGGCAAGTGTCAGGGTGAGAACCTGAAAGTGTAATGAGGTCAAACTGTATAATTATGAAATGCTTATGATATTATGAAACAGGAGGGACAAGCTCACACTGGAAGAGGACCTAGGTGCGGGTGGGAGAAAGAAAAGAAAGAAAAGAAAAACTTTGAAGGTGATAAGGAAAAGCTGAAAAGAAGGCTTATGTATATAGGAGGGTGATGAGGAAGAAGAGAGGGCAGAAGAATGGAAAAAATAAGCATAATGATATGTTACATACAGGTATAAATTCTCAATAATGAGGGTGATCATAATGTCTACTCAGAATGTACCAATACACTCCTTAACAAAAGAAATAAGTAGAAATAAGATGGGATCTAAAAAAGAAATAAATATACTTAAATTTACTTCATTTTATTGTTATTCGTGCTATTCTGGTACAGTTGTGTTGATCTTTCATTTCTACGTTCAAACAAGTTACTCAGAAAGAACAGTTAAGTATTTTATGTAGATTCCAGTTTTCAAAATAGTAGTATAATTAATTAACATTTCTTTACAAGTTTCATTGTTTTTCTCTTTTCACTGTCTTTGGAAGGTTGTAAGACTATGATCATTAGTGTTGTTTAATCTCTTCTATAAATAATTTGCAGTAATATTCTAAACATGGTCAGCCTTCTTGTGATCCATTAGTATATCTTTCTTAGGCTTCTGTTTTCTTGAATACTTTTTAATTAGAAAAACTTTCCAAAAGTAAATTTATTTGGTAGAAGTAAAATGTAAGATTTAAGAGAATAGCTTCTGCTTAAATTACAGACAAGAAACAGAACAAAATTTTCTGGAGTCTAAATCTTCACTTACATACCAAATAATCCTTTCTTTAAATTTTATTTAAGAAGACATTCTGGTTTATAGTTTTAAAGTTTATAAGATTAAAGCTTTACTAGACCCACATAAAGGCCATGACCAAATAATAAAAGGAGGCACTTAGAACACACAACCTACCTGTGGACAGGACATTGAAAGTGTATTTTTTTCTTTCTTTCTTTCTTTTTTTTTGTTCTCACATTATTACTAGTAAGATTATTCTCAGTAGAAGACTCCAATCCTTTTATTTATTTATTTATTTGTTTGTTTGTTTGTTTGTTTGTTTGTTTGGTTTATTTATTGGAGTCTATGGTCTTGCTTCATAGTTCAGTCTGGCCCTGAACTTACTATATAGCCTAGACTAGCCTGGAACTCAGAGTGATTCTCTAGCCTCTGCCTCCTGAGTTCTGGGATTACAGGCATGAGCCATCACACCCAGCATTGTGGTATGCGGTGCCCAAGGATCGAACTCTGAACCTTGTGTTTGCCAGGCCAGAACCACTGAGATAAATCCCTGACTCAGACTCAAATTGTTTTGCAATCAGATGTATTTCTCTGCCTTTAAAAGATCTGGCTTGCCGGGCGTGCTGGCTCATGCCTGTAATCCCAGCACTTGGGAGGCAGAGACAGGAGTATTGCTGAGTTCGAGGCTTGCTTGGGCTACATAGTGAGCTCAGGGCCAGCCTGAGCTACAAAGCGAGACCCTGTCTCAAAATAAAACAAAGCAAAACAAAACAAAACAAAAAGATCTGGCTTACTTTTCCTTATGAAGACTCAGAGAAATAGGGATATCCATTTAATCTAGTGACTTTCTTTTCATTATAATTTACTTTTATTTCATCTAGCTGAATTACTGACTATTCTAAATATATTCAAAGTGTCTAAATAAAAGCAAAGTTTTAAAATAAAATTTAGAAACTCCTGGTCTAGAGTAAACCTAAGTTTAACTGAAAGGAACTACAAAATAACCTAAACATTTTAAGACTCTGAATTTATCTTTACATTGTTCTCTTGGTAGTAATGTAACTATTTTCTTACCTCATGGATACATGAAATACAAAGATTTTTATGTCAATATTTCAAGTAAAGATATAAAATATTTTCCCTTTATTTATAATAAAATCTATATAGTAATTTCAAATTTATCTTGATTTTTATCATTAAATGTAGCACATGATATAGATAGGCAGTTTCAGCTTGACTAATTAAAAAATAAAGATCACTTTTTTAAAAAATGTATTTTTAAGTCTACCACATTGGAACAAAGGAAATAATTATACTCTTAAGTGGAAATATTGTAGCAAAACAAGTAAGCATATTTCTTTGGTAGGACTGCAAATAAATACCCACTACTTTGGAAATTAGTTCAATAATATTTCAAGATTACAAACTGTTATTAACCTATTAATCTTTCATCAAAGACTAAAGATAGTGACACAAACATAAGGTAATTAAAAATGTGGAAATAAATGGAAAGTAGGAAGAAGGAAGAGTTATTGATTTATAGGGTATTTGTAGAACAAATCATTGAGTTTAAAAAATTAAGACATTGCATTTAAATATCAGGTGGGATTTTTATTTATTTACTTCAGGATATGGAAAGGAGCTGTTAAGTAAAATGATATATGACACCTCTGCATTATAAAATAAACCACAGAGAAATAGTATCCTCCGAGTCTATCTTTTATAACATATATGAAACATTCTTTCTCTCTCTTTTTTTTTTTTTTTGACACAGGGTCTCGCTTTTTAGTTCAGGCTGGCCCTGAGCTCACTATGGAGCCCAGACAAGCCTCAAATTTAGCAATCCTCCTGCCTCTGCCTCCCGAGTGCTGGGATTACAGGCGTGAGCCACCACACCCGGCACTGTAGTATGTGGTATTGATGGCTGGTGGGCGTGAGTCACCATGCCTGGAATTGTATGTGGTTACCAGTATCAAACTGAGGACTTTGCACTTGCGAGGTAGGCACCAGAACCACTGAGCTAAATCTCTGGCCCACTCTTTCTCTTTTATAGACCACATTAACTGCCTCTTTCAAATGTCATTTCTAACTCTAATGCTACAGATAGGTCATACTGGTGTTAGTCAAGTGGTTAGTAAGCATAATTCCAAAAGTACAGTCACATTTCAAAACTTGTTTTTAGATCCAAGAAATATTTATTTTACAGGCTACTGTAATTAGTGAGTGCTGAACAATATTTTATAAACTTAGTGAAAGTGTTAGTATTTGTGAATGACTCTGTCATACTTATTAAAGTCAGGTTTTCTCCTATCTAGCCTGATTCTCTATATTGCCCTGATGTGAACGAAATCCTTTTGCAGTCTTATTTCACTTTCAGCATTATTAAAAGTATTTGAGATAATCAACTTATATGGAAAAAAGTTTTATTTGGACTCTAATATTTTAGAAATTTCATTCCATGGTTGGCTTTGTTGCTGTTGACCATGTGACAAAGCAACACATTACAGCAGAAGAGTGTGGAGGAGTGAAATTGTTCATTGCGTGGCTGGAAAACAAAGAAGGAAAGAGTGGAGAGCTGAGGTCCCAGGAAGCCCCTCATCCACACGTCCCCTCGTGACTGGAAAATACCCAGGAGCTGCACCTTTCAGAGTTTCCCTACCTCACAATAGCAACACACTGGGGATGGGCCTTCAATGCGTGAACCTTTGAGAAAGATCACAGGTCCAAATAACACCACAGAGAAAGTATAAATAGAAGAAAAGGAGAGACACCTTTTACATTTTAATTATCCTCCTGGTTTAATTTGTTAAATAAGAAGGAAACCTGAAATAGAACATTACATTTACAATAACATTACTTAACTAAAACAAAACAAAATCATACAAATAAAGGAAGTCAAAGATGTTGAGCCCACCAACCTGGAGGCCAGAAAGGGTGACTAGTAGTGTCCGAATGTGTGAGGCGCAGGAGGTGCGAGCTTTGGGGGGACCCACCCTGGAAGGGGGTCCTCGGTCTAGACTGGCAAGCCCCACTCAGAACACGCGTAATGATGCTGCCTGAAGGAAAAATCAATGCAAATACAGAAACTACCAGATTTGGGCTGAGCAGAGCAGACGTGTGCTGCACTTCTTCCTAAGGAGTGACGAACCTCTCTTCGCTCTTAGAGCTCACCTTGGATAGTTCCTGTAAACGAAAGCTGGGGTTGGAGGTAGGAGGTCCACGAGGAAACACAGAGGGGGGGGGGGGGCAGGATATGTTGATTTGTCTTGTTCTGCTTTTTTAAGCACGGAATTGGCAAACACAAGGGAACCTGCAAGATTCATGCTCAAGCAGACCTGGGAAGCGATGGAACTTCTTCGGGCCCCCGGTGCTGATCATAGGAGCAGTCACTTGGTGGGCCTGGAGTGGAGAGGGAGCTGTGTTAGCAGAGGGAAGGCCTGTCACTTCTGGATGCTTTGCCCTCTCTCAGGAAGGCTTCCTACACTCCCGTATGTCTTGTTCTAAAGTTTGTTTTAATTTTTCTTTATTTGATTTTGAAATTTAATTATATTTTTTCATAAACTAGAGAAAAACAGAAAAGAATGATCCCTAGTCCATGCGGAGGAAGAAGTACACGAGAAATTTAAAAGCCTATTGAATTTGACCATGAAAATCTTCCCAGAAATGTGCTGTTTTCACTTATAATGCAAGTATTTATGTTTATGGTATTAATAGGTAGATCCAGAACTTATTATGTAGCAATTAGAAGGAAACGAGGCAGGAGGCCAGACCTGCCGATTCAACTATTTACCGCTGACAAGCTGGCGCCAACGAGCAGGACCCTGGAAAGCGGAGGAGAAAGAGGCGGCACAGCACAGGCCGCTTTTGCGCTGTACTTACAAGGGAGGGATCTTTCCTAGAGCTTTCAGGGATAACAGCCCACTGCAAACTGCGTGCCATAGCAAAAACCAAGTGTTCCCGTTAAAACCGAACAGGTTTGGGTTGTCTGGCAGCTATAAAGTCATGGCTACCAGCACCGGGAAAATATGCATGGTTTCAAAGAATTACAAAAGAAAAAAGGATTTAAAAAAAAATTCTACATTATCCTTGCAAATATTTCGCAAATCAGTCTGTCGGAACTTGGCGAGTTGTCATACGTTCAGGATCGTACAGCTTAAAATTAGTAACGCGGACACTCCGCGCTTGCACTTAACATTACCATAATGGATTCTGGCTCTTCAGGTGATATTTATCTCACGAAACTTCCCGAACACAAATTTATTGAATAGAAGCTCATCTACCTCCTACATATATAGCGTCTTAATGCTGATGATCACTCAATAAGATACATTAACACACTCTTCCTCTGTGTAACTGTCAAATTATCATTCCCCTTATGAAGCCTCACACTGAAACACTGAGCTCATACTCAACATGTTTACCAGCTACTCATTTCTCTCTCAGCTGTCTCTTCAAATTCCTCTCCATTCCAGTGAATCCCAGAACCACTCACTCTCACGCAGGAATCCAATGTGCATCCATATGTGTTCTCTTATTTACATCCCACATTGTTAGGAAGCCAGATTTTTTTTTTTATCCTCAGGAAATAGAATTATTCAGTTCATCATGGCCAGCATCTTGGTGATATTCCTTTTTATTTTTTATTCAGACTAGAGAAATAATTTTACAACACATTATGCACATGTATTCTTGGCTCTGCTTTGATTATTGTCCATAGATATTAAAAGTAGTAATAGTTTCTCTGAGATTTTTCATCATTTTTTATGCATGTGAGCTTGTGACCTGTTTCCTCCCTTCCTTTGTGGGCTGCTCATCCTTTAGCTTTTGTCTGAAGCTTCAGCTATTCTGAAAGCAGCTTTCTTGATCTTTGTTAAGGAGCCAAATTCTCCCATTAGCTCTTATAAAGTGAGGAGTCTTGACACTGACACTTTATATTGACTGCACTATTAATTACTATTTTTTTTCCCAATAGACAAAGCTCCACAGAAACAGAGTCATGTTATTTTCTTACTTTGGTTCCAAGATTGAAGTAAAGGTAACAATGGATATTCTAAAAAAAAATGTCTATTAAAAATAAGAGAGGCTAATGTCTGTAATCCCAGCACTCAGGAGACAGAGGCAGGAAGATTTCTGTGAGTTTGAGGCTTGCCTAGGCTCTATAGTGAGCTCTGAGTCAGCCTGAACTACAAAGCAAGGACCTGTCTCAAAAAAAAAAAAGTCTATGTTTAAGGACCCACATGAGTGGGCCATTATCCAAGCTCATCATATATCCATGTTTTTCTGTCTTGTGCCAGTTACAAGATTTCCTTCACTTGTTATAGGGTTTTATTCTCATCTTGGACTATTCTAAACTTCTACTTGGAATATTTTTCCTGTTCTTCTTCATATAGGTAACTTCTTTTTAACCTTTTCTGGTGGCCTAGTAATTTTCTCAGGGCTAGCTGGTGATTCTTTACATGTTGACCGCCCTTCTTTGTTGCTTTACATTTTTAATATCTTTGTATTATGCATAACAACATGATTCATAGCCCATGTATCTTTTCCTCTCCTTTCCAGAGTAAGTTCCCTGCAAAGAGTGAAGGTGCTTGATTTTGCCAGTATACACTAAGAATATAACACTGTTCCAGGCACACAAGAGTTCAATAACCATACTAATAAAAAAAATCATAGTGAAATAAAGATCCTCATAGTCAGGTTCAAGAATTTCCTTAAAATAATTTGATATCTGGGGTCGGAGATTTGGCTCAATGGTTCCTGCGCCTGTCTCGCAAGCGTAATGTCCTGAGTTCAGACCCGGTAATCACATACAACAATGCTGTGCATGGTGACTCACACCAAACAGCAATCAATACCACATACCACAGTGCTAGGCGTGGTGGTTCACACCTGTCATCCCAGCACTCGGGAGGCAGAGACAGGAGGATTGCTGAGTTCAAGGCTTGCCTGGGCTACATATGAGCTCGGAGCCAGCCTGAACTACAAAGCGAGACCCTGTCTCAAAAAATAAATAATAATAATAATAATAATAACAATTTTATATCTAATTTAAGTAATATTTAAACGAATAAATCTAGGCAAATACATATGGTTGAAACAATTTAAGCCTGAATCAATTTTTCAAAACTGCTCTCTGAACCCAGGTAAAAAAAACTGAGCTATAGGGTACCCAGCATTGAACAAGTTCATTTCATATACATTTTTAAACAAAAGTTTAATGGAGAAATAAGTATACCTTAAGTTACTTCACGGCACTGCACTACTGTTCAGGGCTTTATACTTAGGGAAATGAAGTTTTCTCTAGAAGAGTATATCTGGAGGTTTTGCTTCCACCAAGATTTAAGCCATAGCTCCTGCTTCTGAAGGCCTTTGAAAATTAACATATGCTTTTTTAATGTCACAACTTCTGGATTCAAACATAAATGGGAAATGTAATTCCATTAGTACCATAATGAGATAGGGATCTATATATTTTTTTACAAATCACTTAATATACATCAGTGTCAATTGAAAACTACTCACCTTTTCTATAAAGTTAGGTAATATTATGTATACCCTTAAAGTAGAATCTACCACTGTATACTGATTTCACCTGCTTATAGAACAAATTTTGCCTTTCCCTTCTTTATAATCATATCCAGGCATAGAAGGAAGGGATGGTTGGCCGGTACTAGGTTGTCAGTCAAGAGATAGCACTGGAAAGTGAAAGGAAAGTTAAAAAAATTATATATATAAAAGTTCTACAGTTTAATGTTCCTTCACCTTGAATACAAACACAGAAATGCTTTATGTCCAACCTGGGGCTTGGTGAACAGGCTTCTGACCAAGGTATGTCCAGCAGCACATGAGGTCTTGTGCTTGGGTTTCTGCAAGTTTAACTTGAGATTGAAATTCTCAGGGAGAACACAGAACTGATGCTAATGATTCTCTTTGACCCTTCTTTTGCATTGCATTGTTCAGTTTTGGTTTTAAGCAAACAGTTAATATTTTTTAATTATTTAGAGGAGTACCAAATTATTTGCCTTTGCAATGAATTTCATTAATTGGTCTAGTTATAAACAAATGAGATTAGCTCAATAATATTAGCAAATCATTACAAGGAAATGATAAAGAGTTATTACCATGCATGTTATTTTGGATAAGACTACATCATTTTTATCTGCCAAAAAATACTTGAAAATTTAACAAAGAAAATTCAACTCCTGACTTTTAAAGTAATAATAATAATATTAATAATAATAATATAATAATAAAACACGTCGTCCATAGATACTGGGGAGTAGAGTTCGCTGAATGGAGGTCACAAATGATTTTGATTCAATTAAGGACAATAAAAGATGAAGATATTTTCACATCAGTTTTTTTTAATTTTAATCTTTATTGGTGCATTACATACACACATCATAATCACACAATATTGTGATTTTGTACATGTATATGTACAAAATATATACACAATTTAATCATGTATATGACACAAATGTATATGTATGTATATGACACACATACACAGTATATGACAAAATTTAATTCTCAATTTTCCCTTCCTCCACCCACCCTACAACCCCTTGCTTTGTTTCCTTTATTTCCATCATATTTTTCCTTCCCCTTGTTGCTTATCCCTATACCCCACTTCCCTTTGAATATTTTTATTTCACAGTCTCTACCATATATTCTAGAGCTCATTTACATCTTCAGGTTCTCGTACCAGAGAAAAGATACAATATTTACAGATCTGTGACCTATTGAATTATTTTTCAGCATGTCCTGAAGGTACAACCATTTGAATATAAATTTTTCAATATTACATTTTTATGACAGAATAATACTCCATTTTCTAGAAAAACTACTTCTTTATCCCGTCTCCAACTGACGAGCATTTGGCTATCACAAACTGAGCTTCTACGAACATGGATGCACATATGTCACTGTGATATGAATCTTTTAATTCTTTCATGTATATACCTAACGGGAATAATGGGATCATATGGGATCTCTAATCCAGGTTTTTGGCGTAATCTCCACACTGATCTCCATTATGGTTGTACAGTCAGAAGTGTTCCTTACTCTCCACGGTTTCACCAGCATTTGTTGCTGGTAAATTTCGAGAAAGCTGCCATTCTTTGTGGAATGAGATGGAAGCTCAGAGCATTTTTCACCTGCATCTCTCGAATGACTAGAGATGTTGAACATTCTTTCATATGTTTCTTATCTGCTTTTACTTTTCCCTCTGAAAAGTGCTGATTCATTTCAGATGCCCATTTTCTTGGATAGGGTGTTTAAATTTAGGGGGGTGATTTTCTTAAGCTCTTTTTATATTCTAGACAGTAGATAGGAAGAACTAATACTGTCAAAATGGCTATACTCCCATAACTATTGCATAGATTCAATGCAATACCAGTTGAAACCCCAACATTATATTTCACAAATCTGGAAAAAATAATCCAACACTCATCTGGAAGCACAAGAGACCTAGACTGGCAAAAGCATTTCTAGGCAACAAACACATATTGAGGGGAATCACAACCCCCAACTTGAAACTATACTACAAAGCTACTGTGATAAAAATTGTATTGTACTGGAGAAGTAACAGATCTGAGGACCAATGGAATAGATTAGAAGATCTAGAGTCAACTTCAGATATACAAAGCCACCTCATCTTTGACAAAGGAGCCAAATATCCTCAATGGAAGAAAGATAGCATCTTTAATAAAGGGTGGTAGAACAATTGGGCTTTAACTTGCCAAAGACTAAAGCTAGATCTATCTCTTCCACCATGTACTATGTTAAAATCAAAGTGTATGGAGAGACCTAAATATTAAAACAGAAACGCTAAACCTTCTGAAAAATAAGTTCGGTAGAACTCTTAGAGACAATGGATTAGGGAAAGACTTTAAGAACATAACTTCTATAGCACAAGAGCTAGCAGAAGAAACCAATAAATGGGATGTCATACTATTAAAAAACTTCTGCACAGCAAAAGAAACCATGTCAGTGATTTTGGTCTGTTCTACTTTTTTTTTTTTTGTAGTACCTGTTATTGAACCACAGTTCAGCCGCATGTTACACATCCCTAGCATTTGTTTTAGGTACTCCAACTTAATTTGAAGAATTACACAATTTTCAGATTGGGGGCCCTTATGCTGCTCCATATGGTATTCACCTTCCTATTGAATCTCCACATAATAGTTTAACAAAAAAGAAATTCAAATGTTTGCTAGAACAGATAATTCAGAATAAACATTTATGAATTAAGAAAATGTATACATATAAAATCATTGTCCTAAAATAATTTACTAAACTATTTTCTTCTAATAAATTCATAAAAGATCTATTGTTGTACTACTCTATAAATTTACTGCAGCATATATTTTTCTTGTTGAATTTAAAAATCACTAAATACAAAATTTGTGTTATTTTTAGTTTGAAGTATTTATTTTGATTAGTATCACTGATTTAATTTAAATACTGCTAGTAAAATATTGTAACACAATATGAAAGTTAAGTTATGAAATGTTATGTAATGCTTATATTATAAATATCAAAATATAGTTTTCTTAACTATAGAGAAAATAATAACAGACAAATAATAGCAGAGTTAATCAACTTTTGTGACCTTTCTCTGTGACAGTAAATAAGTTAATAATTTTTCATATACTGTGTGTAAGTAAATCTGTCTTCAAAAGGAAATGTAGACATTACCAATATTTCTCTTTGATAAATAGAGAAAAATATTCCTATATAGTACAAGTGGCCATAAAATTACAGCTAATAAGTGGCCAAGAAAATTATGATCCATTGTTTCCAATACCCCAGAGCCAATTTTAAGTCAGTATGTTAACCATTTTAGTAATAAATTATTTAATGTCCATGCATTTAAGGTACTATAGGAAAATGGTTCTTTAGAAACGATTCTGTGTGTACAGACATACAATAAACATACTTATATTTTCTTTTGTCCAAGAAAGTTATGATGGGTGCATAATTATATCCCTAATTCACATTTTTATTTTCAAATTTATGTTTAGTACTTCTTATTTAGCAATTCTTTCACTCATTTCATAACAAATATATAGCACTTCCAAAATTTCAGCCACTCTGCTAAAAACTGTTATTCTCAGTTCACAGTATAAATAATAAGAAAATATTCTAAATTGGAAATGGGTTTTAAAACATATGCTTGACCTAATTCATGAAAATTTGTTCTTTGGTGTCTGCACTAAAATATCTTTGATGGTTATTAAAAGCTTTTCTTACCACTTAACTTTCTGAGAGAAACTACTTGTGGAAGTTTTCCTATGCATACTATTAGACCATTTGTTTATTTTTGCTACTTCTTATTTGTTTTAATTTACAAGTAACCATATCAGCAAAAGAGACCAAGCTCACAAGATATGCATTTTAAATTAGAATCATCTGTATGAATCTCCAAGCATTTAGATGAAGGCAATATTCATTCTTACCATATGCAGACAGAACAAAATTACCTTCCTATTTCATCATAAGCCCTGCTTTATAAATGCAGACTGCACACTTTAAAATACATACAATTTTGACCTCAAGATTACAAACTGTTAACTTCAAGAACTGTGTTGGATAACCTCTTTTAAAATACTCAGAATTCCTGGGTATCATCCAGAAAAGCAATTTAAAAATGGCATCTGTGGGTGTAGAGGAATAAAGGGTCCCATAAAGTGAAGCTGCTAAAACCTTTGCCTCAGGGAGGGAGGCATTAGCTACATTAAATAACCTTCCATATCCTCATAACATCACCTCAGAAAGTCTTTCTCTTAAATACACGGAAAAGGAGATGCTTCATTTTCATTAGAGTTCGTTTGTATTGATTTAACACTGCATTACCTTTGAGGGCTTTGATACACTATATTGAGTTCATAGAATTATAGAAATTACAATCCTAAAAGGCCAATTGGCTCATCTTCCTCAACTCATTAGTGAAAGATTATTTGGTATAACGTACTCTTTAGCGTTTAGTCAAATTTTAAATTAGTTAAGCAATAGTGCTTTTGGGAAATGATCTCAGTGGTAAGAAAGCTTGGGGCACATATTTTTCATTTTCAGTAAAAACGTGTATTAGCTACCGGGATTTAAACAATTCGAGTCAGTTTTTCACCTATTTGAACAGTTTCTCTTAGGCTAGGACAAGCTGCTCAAACACTGTAGGAATACTACAGTAGAAACATTATCCAAGAGACTAGATTATGTGCACTTAAAAATGGTACTAATGTACAACCAGGAAATATTCTTTGAAAATGTAGAATAAACTATCAAGAAACTTGCTATATACCAAATTAGATTGTTTTTTGATCATGTCATAACTTTTCAAAAGTTTGACTTAGTCAAAGTCTTTCATAGTTACTTTCTTAAGCTGCATGTCTATTTTTGTATATGTTTGAAAAAACACCATAAAATCTGCAAAATATTTCAAGGCAATCTACACAGGTTAATTTTCAAAAAATCAAGACTATTTTCTTCACTAGGGATGATGAATAAATTTTCCAATCCTACACGAAGCCCGTAGTTAGTCTATGTTGATGAATCTTCTGTTGCAAACTATTGTGTCTTTTTCCTAGATTAAGCAGAGAATCTGAAATGGGCAAAATGAGAATTGCTCTCAAATCCAGCTGCAATCAATCATCTTGAAATATACTCTGGTTCCTGTGAGTGACACAACATAATAATTAAAGTCCTCTTCTTTCAGAAATTAAATCAATTCAGAAACATTTTTTGATAGAAATAGACTTTTTAACTTTTAACTTTAAATTGTCCCTAATGAACTCCCATAAGTATAATTAACTCATTTAATTCTTTATTCTGTCTTGCACAAATGAAGTGAATTAAGAATAGATAATTATTATTTTTTCACTTTTATTTTCTCCTGCTCACACATTTTATTATATTTATATCACACACTAAGAGTTTGACAAAGTCATGTGTTTGAGGGCTTTCTTACTCTCTTCCTCCTGCTCTAAGTTTCAATTATATATAAAGTATCTTGATATAGTAAAATATCTGAACATGCCAATTTCTGAAATAATTTTCACAAACATATTTTAATACCAATATTCTTATGGTCAAGCTGACCTAAAATTCAGGACATCCCTCTTATTAATCTTTTTGTTTCCTATATTCAGTTACCTCATTTTAAAAATCAACATTGATTCTAGTTTAAAGCTTTTGCTTTCTAACTTTTTCCTTATTTATATTACATGATTTTTCTTTTGCAAAATGTAAGTGTTCTTTGTCATATCTCAGATGCCCCTAAAATCACTGGATGATTAACTCAGCAGTCACCAAAACACAGTGTCTAATCACTGACTCTTTTTAAATAACTAAGCTCTATAATACTAAGAAAGTTAATGTTTTGGTGAAATTCACATAAAATAGAATCATGTGTAGTAGGAAAACTGGATACATACAGCATAGATGGTAAATATTAACATGAAGTTCTTATGTTTCCTTTAATATTCTCAATGATTATGAAAGCATTGAGAATTAACAGCAAGGAGCCAAAGGAAAATGTGTTTCAAACAACTAACAATAAAAACTCTGAAGTTTCCAGAAAAGGAAAATGCTGTTATATTCACAAGTGCACTTGAGGATATACATGAGTTTGTTTTAAATATTCCATTAAATATTGATTTGCTCAGTAAGTATATGCAAAGTATTCTGGTAGGTATTGTTAGAATTATTTTCCTTAATATTAAGCAAATTGGAACAGATACTATTTCTGATGAGATAGTCAATGTTTCTGTGTAATGAATAGTTCTTCCCTTCAAGTTGCTTATAACTTATTCAAAGAAGTAAATAGCAACTACTAAGAATAAATTTGAAATCCAAGAGCTTAATAACAAAGGAAGGTATTAGACAAAAGTAGACTGTGATAAAGTAGGGAAAAGTTCGTAGATAGGTTATGTAGTATTAAATGGAAAAAAATACTAAAATAAACTTCCACCAAATTCTATGTTTCTAAGTCTCTTAGAATCTAATAATATACAGTATATAGTAAAGAATGAAAGATTATCTCTATGGAATGTCTTATAAACTGTTAAAAGCTATATAATGGTAGTGATTTTTAAAAATTATTTCATATATTACTGTGGTTCAGTGGTTTTTAGTCAAACACTATTTTACCTCCTAAGAAATATTTGACAAAATGTAGAAACAATTTTAATCATGTAGAAAAGGAGGAAGAAAAAATATTTCACTCTACCCTCTCAGGTTCAACATCTGGTTACTTGAAATTAAACTGACAAAAGATGAAATAACAGAATGAGCAATGAAACTTTATTGTTATCAGTATTTTTATGTGCGTGGTGGACTTCACAGAAAAGAAAGGGAAAATTGCTGGAGGCAATTGAGCACAGAAGTTTGGATGCCATTTCAACAAAGGGCCATAAATTGTAGAAAAAGAAGTGTTACATCATGTGTCTAGATATCCCACCAAACCTCTTGTGGTCGGAGGTGGTTCTTTATCAAAAGTGCCTCAGTCAGTGCCAGGCGTGGTAGCTCACACCTGTAATCCCAGCACTCGGGAGGCAGAGACAGGAGGATTTGCTGAGTTCAAAGCTTGCCTAAGCTATATAGTGAGCTCAGAGCCAGCTTGAACTACAAAGCGAGACCCTGTCTCAAAACAAAACAAAACAAAACAAAACAAAACAAAACAAAACAAAAAAAACAAAAGAGTGCCTCAGTCTGTAGCGTCTGATGCTGGAATAAGGGTCTGTTATTGCTCAGTGAATCCACAGACTACTGTGGGGATAGTTTTGGGTAGGACACGGAGGCCCCACCCAGAATGTAAGTGTTACTCTCAGGGTGGGTCAACTGGATACAATGTAAAGAGCAGAAGAGTCCTGCTTGTCACTAGTTGCCACTTTGCTGCCTGTCGTCTGCCGTGAAGTGTTACTTCCTTCCGATACCTGTCTGTGACGTCACACCCCCTGGAGGCCCGCCACCCACTGTGGACTGAAACCTCTACAAACCGTGAGCCCGAATCAAACTTTCTCCACTGCACTTCACGGAGGTAGCACAGTTGTGGGAGGCGGGTGTTCTGATTCTTCTCTGCCACGACTTGTGGGCTGTGGAGGAGCCCCTGGGACACACCGTGTGGAAGCCAGGAACGCTGTCAAAAACCCTTGAAACAACAATACAGGTCCTTCGCCCTAAACATGGAGTTGTCTGGTCCAGAAACTGAATATGAGAATTTGGGAAATGAGTGACAAATATGGTTTATTAAATTAAAGAGTGAGTATAAAGTAGGCTGAGAGGAAATAGTTTTCTATTTAGAGGAGGGAACAGAACAAATGACAGTGTCATTACCAAAAGGAGTCTATTCAAAAATTCTGAAGCAGCAATAGAGCTGAGTGAAGCAGGATTGTGCTTGTGAATGTAAAATTTTTAATAACAGGCTGATTGAGAGAATCATTGTGTTATTAACACAGCGACACTCAAAACTGGTAGCAATTTCAGAATTCATATTTCTAAGGTAAGCAGATACTGAATTATGAAATACTACAAGCAAGGATATTTCTTAAATTTATTATATTAAAAGCTATTTTTGTTAATGAAGACTTGACAGTAAAAGTAGTTTTAAAAAGTTGAAAACATGAAGAAATTCTAGTGAACTGTAGTATGGGTAAGGTAGGGCCCATAGGAAAAATATATGAGTTTCCTCAGAAATCAATATTTACAACTTTAGGTAATAGGATAATGTAATCTGTACTGATGATCTAATAAATTCTGTAGGTTATGACTATTTTTGAGTTGCTAAAATTCTACTTCTTTGAACTTTACATTTTAATAAGGCAATAATATATAATATCTATAACAAAATGTAAAAGATACAATGAATTTTAAGTCAAGTAAGCATGCTTCATTCTTATAGATGCTTACCATTTTCTGGAAAAATAAGAATCAGAATTGTGG
>PVIC010022274.1:0-27807 GCA_004025085.1 Thryonomys swinderianus | reverse complement strand
GTTCTGAGATCCTCAGGATGTCTTTATTTGCAATGATAAGTGTCTTTAGTTGCATTATTGTGCCTGCCTTGAGTTACTGAATTGATTAAAAATGTTTTTCTTTTATGGTCATTCTGACTTTAGGGAAAGAGCTAGAAGTCACATGATGCCAGATCCAGTGAAACAGGTGGATGTTGACCCACTAGTGTTATTATGAGCCTGGCTTTCCTTGGATGACACTCAGTAGTAGCATTCACTGTATTTGCATCACACCTCATAAAGACACTAAGGAAAGAGAACTTACAGAGCTGCTTCAGAAAGAGACAAGAATAGGGTAAGGGTGTTTGAGGGGCAGTATTTTGAAAGAGATTAATGACATTATATCTTTTACTTTCATGGCTTTTTAAAAATTTAAACATTCACTACACATTTTGATCATACAGTGCACATATTTGTGAAAAGAATGATCATGAAAGATTATGTAAATGTATAATTATATGTAAAAAAAGCCTTATTCTTTTTTTTCCTGCCTGCATCACATTTTCCTAATTCTCTTGCTGCCTATTTTCACACTATATTTATATCCTTATGTAAATATGGCATCCTCAGAGAAGCTTTCCCTAGTGGTGTTTTAGGAAACAGTCTTTGTCTTTTAACTTTTTATTGTGCTTTATGTTTTCTCATTAGATATCATTACCTGCCATGTCTACTATTTTGGTATTTGACCATCTCATTTCCATGAAGACAGGAACTTTCTCTTGTTCACTGTTTTATCTTCAATACCTAGAAACGTTTAGGGCTAATATTAGCTTCTTAATGCATACTGTGAAATGAGTTTCATGTATATATAAATATATATGTGTGTTTTTGTGTGTATAAAATGAAACCTTGCTTTGCAAGTAACTTGTTCTGCAAGATAAGCAACATTTCTAATAAATTTTAATTTGATTAATGAGTGATATCTTGCAATACAAGGAGTATATGATGCTGAACATTACCTGATCACAGCTGAGTCAAAGTTTCATCTCTCTCTCTCTTTTTGCTATGGCATTGTGGTGATCATCTCCTAACAACAAAAGGTTGTGGAGATCTTCTCTGCAGAGGAGAAAGAGAAGAGGTAGAAGAATCTCTCACTTCAAATGAGGTTTGGGAATTGTATAGAATGCAGGAAACAGTGCAAAACTTTGTAGAAAAGCTAAACCTAAATCATGCTAAAGCAGTGTGAGCAGTGAATTTGTTTAATGATGGTACAATGTTACATTTCCACAAAATAAGTACCATTGGATAGGTTCTTTGTTAGAGTTGCACTAAAAGAAAAAGATTCCATTGAGCTGATATGTAGTGGTAATTCCATTAGTGATAGTGAAAGTTGTCCTACGCATAATCTTCCTCTGTTTTGTCTTCTTCATACCAACCATGGAGATTTTCCAAGATAAACACAGGTTGATATTTTTCATTTTCTTTATTTATTTTTAATGTAATTTTTATGTGAGTATTGTGTGGAATCGATCATCTGAGTTTCCTTTATTTCCTACAGAAAAATTCCTTCTGATATACTAGTGCTTTGGATTACAAGCACATTTTCAGATTGAATTATGGTCATATACCAAGGTTTTACTTTACTTGGCTTTTTAAAAAATGGTAATCTTTTTAGCAACCAATCTCTTTCCTGTTTCATCTTTGTAGGCCCTGTGTTTATTCAAGCTTCCTTTCTGGCCAGACACAAAACTTTTAAAATCAATCTGCTAGGCCATTTGCTCTTCATTGTCACTGTAGAATGTAGAGCTGGCTAAAAATCTCCAACAGTACTCAAGCTACAGCTTGAATGTTTGGCTCCCTTGAAGTTTCATTTATGCATTTAATTAGCTCATAACCTTTAATCTCGATCACCCTCAAAGTCTCAGGACATTAACAGCATGCAGATCAATTTTCTGTCAGAACATAACACACTTGGCCTAGAGTCCAAAGACAAATGAAGTTCTTGTCCATAATTGAAACCTCCTAAGTCTGTTCTTTTTCTTTGCTGTTTTGTCATCATTTTGCTTTTCTGATATTTGAAAAGAATCTCCTGTCATTCTTGGCCTACAGTATATACTAGGGCTGCTTCTTCAGCTACCATTTCCAGACTTTTCTAAGATCCTTGTAAAAACCAGTTCCAATCTAATGGTCAAGTAGGCATAGTAACCACCCCACTTCTGGTACCAACTTCTGTCTTACTTTGTTGTCACTGGGACATAACACTTGACCCAAGAAATTAAGGAAGAATGATTTATTTTGGCTCAGAATTTGGAGAGGTTTCAGCTCATAGACAGCTGAGTCCAAGGCAGGGTAGCATGGCAGACAGGCATTGTAGAAGAGAGACAGTTAATGACATAGTGGGTGGAAAGCACAGTGAAATCAAGGGAGGAGGGGAGATACACCTGGTCAACCCCTCATTATTGAACTTCTCTTACCAGGTTTTACCTCCCATCACATTTATCTATAAAGTCATCAGTGGAGTAATCCACTAAGGCATATCATGTCCCCGTGGTCCACTCACTTCCCAAAAGACTCACCTGGGAAACCAAGAAGCTTTAGGGGCACATCTGGATATAAAGCACAATATATGACCTTGGCTGCGCTCTTAAGTGTAATCATTACCATGGAAATTTCTTACTAATTAGCTTAAAACCACACCATCTGTTTTGTTTCTCATTCAATTATAGTGTATGGTCATGAGCTGATTAGTGGTTCTAGTTGTATAAGTTTCTGTAAGTTTGTTTAGTTTTTTTTAAATTGAATTCATTATTGGTACATTTTATATACAGCTCACAATCACATTCAACATTGGGGAATTTGTACCAGTATGTGACAAAAGTTAATTCTCATTTTTATCTATATCTGTGCCCACACACATAAGTTCATTGGTGCTTCTAGTTGGAATCACATCTTCTGTAGTCTTTATATTTACTTTTTTGTTGGTGGGTGTATTATGGATTTCTGTTTTTTAATTTGAACTTATTGCTGATGAAGATGAAGCTTTGTATATGTATGTTTCTTCCATTTTCTGTGTTGCTTATTGCTATGATCCTAATTTCCATGTTCTTCTTAAAATTCATGTACTGAAATCTAACCTTGTGATGTGTGAATGGGGGGGTGCTTTAGAGAGGTGCTTAGGTCATTAAAGCTTCATCCTCATGAGTGAGATTGGTAGCTTTGTTAAAAGAATCTTGAGGGGCTTGGTTGTCCCTCCTTTCATGTGAGGACACAGCCAGAATTCAGGACATGCCATCTATGAGGAATGAGCATTTGCTAGGTACAGAATCTACTGGTGATTTTTTTCTTTGATTTTCTAGGTTCTGGAGTTCTAAGTAATAATTTGTTCATAAATTACCCAATCAGAGTTATTTTGTTATAACAGCCTGAGTAGATTTAAGACACAATAAAATCTTATGAATGTGTCTTATTAACATCTCCTGTCTATTTTTCCTTTGTGTGTCTTCTTTTTTTTTTTTTTTTTGAGACAGGGTCTCACTTTGCAGTTCAGGCTGGCCCTGAGCTCACTATGTAGCCCAGGCAAGCCTCGAACTCAGCAATCCTCCTGTCTCTGCCTCCTGAGTGCTGGGATTACAGGCGTGAGCCACCACACCCGACACTGTGGAATGTGGTACTGATTGCTGGTTGATTGCTGGTGGGCGTGAGTCACCACGCCCAGCATTGTATGTGGTTACTGGGGATTGAACTCAGGACCTTGCATTTGTGAGGCAGGCACCGGAACCACTAAGCTAACCCTCTGGCCCCTTTGTGTGTCTTCTTAATGGGGCTTTTCTTTTAGATAAATGACAGCAAACCTATGGGATGTATATTATTGAGATTTTGTTTGGGACAAAAGATTTTAATGTATGAGTTGTTTTATCTAAACTACAACATCAGTGTCCAGGTTGAATTGCAGTATTGGTACTTTGCAGTAAATGAGTTGGTTTTGGGGGTGCAGTTTGACACTTGCTCTCTAATAGGATCACCACAACTGTCCTAGTTGGTATTCTTTTCTTAGTTTTACACATGGCACATATCTTCTCCTAATTGCTCAATGTTGTCTTTTTTAAAAATTGATTTTATTGGTATATTTTTAAATTGAATTCTTTATCGGTACATTTTATATATAGCTCACAGTCACACAAAACATTGGGAAATTTGTACCAGTATGTGACACAGGTCAATTCTCAACACTTTATACAAATATTATGATCACATTCAGCATTGAGAATTTGCACCAGTACATGACACATCCTGATTCTCATTTCCCCCCTCCCCTGTACTCCCTACAACCCCCACTCCTATATACAAGCTTTAAATTTTTTATATACAAGTTTTAAATTTTGATTTTCTTCTATCCCTCCAAAACACAGACTCTCTTCTCTATGGTGTTGGTGTTAGAGTTTTTCATTTTCCACTTAGGTATTTGAGCCATTGTTTTAAATGGATCTGCATCACAGTGCTTCTTGCCCCCCATATCCAACTTTTATAGTGATCAAGATTTTCCAGCATCATTTACTCTATCATCCATTCTTTTCTGACTATATCTATTATATTACTATTTTCTAATGTAAATATAGATTCATTTTTGGATTATTGATGTTTCCTGTAAAGCTACTGCATTGTTTTATTTTTTAAAATGACTTTCAAAATTTTTCTTTTTGCCCAGGTTTCTTAGGAAATAGAGCCTTAGCCAAATCTTAGATGCTGATGCAAGGTGATAGATATATTACCAGTCTGGCCACTGCTTCACAAGCAAACACAGCTGATCACTTCACATGGGATATATCCAGACAGGTTTATCCGAATCTGTTTGTATTTTTCCCCCCAGGGGATTGTTCTAAGGGACAGAATTCATCTGCTAGTTGCCTTTTAGTTAATATTTCTCCCATATAGATGAACTCCTTCTTATATTCTCTAGCCCCTTCTGTAGGCAAGAAGTAGCTTCAGAGAGCAACAGAGATTCTGGCTTGTATCCTCAGATGCATGGAATACACCTGCAGTCATTTGCTTTCATATACAGGGCTGGTAGATAGGTGAGGCCAAGAGAACCCAAAGCAGGGCCTCTGATGTGACTGACACACTATGGATAGGCCTTTATTACCTTTCCTCAAGTCAGATATCTTAGGTTAAACTTCCTCTATTTGGTATTTATTGTGATCAATACTGGAATTGTAAACTTGGGGATTATATTGATGTGTTTAGCTTTTAAATTCCCATTTATGAACATTCCTCACTTAGATCTTTTGCATTCTTTGAAGGACTTTTATTGTGTATTTTTAGTAATTTCTTTAATTATATATTTTTAGCTGTTACATAGTGTTTTGATATTTGTTAGTGTTTTGCTTTGCTATATTAAGCACATAGCAGTAACATTTTTTGAAAATATGGTCTTAAGTTTGTGCTTGCATTCTTGGTAACACAAATGATTATATCTGAAGATGATGACAAGATTTGTCCTTTTCCTTTTTTTTTTTTCCTTTTCTTTGTTTCTTGCCCAGGACCTTGGTGTCATGTTATAGGCTAACAAAGCTAGTAATTGTTTAAATGTATGTCATGTGAGAGTTTATTAAAAAATGATTTTTAATAGAATAAAATTTGGCATGGTTTTAAACCTCTGAATAGATTTTCTTTAGGTATTATAGAGGAAAAAACTGGGCTCACTGTAGAATCCCTGGAGAAAAATGCTATCAATATTTTAGATGTTGCCCATAATTCATACTTTTTCACTAGGGACCATGTTTTAACAAGATGAGAGCATCTGTCTTTTGCTAAGTTTGAAGAATTTTTTATTAGAAGTCCAATAAATTGAAAATATATGTAAGAACAACAGATAAAAATTTGTTGGTAAAAAGGAAGGAAACGGCAATAAAAGTTATGTATGTATAGGGATGATAGGTTGAAGGGAGGGCAGGGCAAGGGGAAGAAATAAGAATCAAGATATATAATGTACAGGTGAAAAATGCTAATGAAGAATGTTATCATAATGTAATCCTAAAATCTACCAATAAACTCAATTTGTTAAAAAGAGATATGGCAAATGGAGGACACAGAATTAGTATAGAGAAAAGGTACCAAAAATAAGGTGTTGAGCTCTTGTGGCCTGTTCTGAGTTCATGCCATTGTACAAAGAAAAATAAAATAAAAAGTTTTCCTGCAGGAAGATTACTAGAAATTTTTTTGTTTGTGTTTTTCTGGTAAGAAAGTTAAAGGTGGGGAACTAATTTGTGAGAAGAGATGTGTAACAGGAACACATTATGTCATAAGCAGTAGGTAAAAGGACCTCTTGAAGCTATCTAGGACTTTCTGGTTTATCTTTTAAAATCCTAACCTCTTTGTTATAGAATTTGGCAAGAAAGTCTGCTTCTTCTTTAAAAAAATATTAGAAATGACCACTGGGACACAACACTGCTTCCTGATCTTTTATTGCAAATTTCTGCCTCTCACATCAGGTGCTGACTTCCAGTGGACAGTCAGGTGATAGCAGCTGCTGAGGAAGTTTTGATAAGCTCCACAGGCAGACACTAAAGAATTGAACATAAATGGCAAATCCTCAATTTTGTATGTGGCAAGAGCCAACAGACACCAGTGCCCAGGTGACTCTTCGAAGGTGGCAGAGCCACAGCTGACCCAGAAATTCCATAGTGAGAATAGTTGTGATCATATCACAAGGTATTTGTGTGCTAGCAAGGACATGCCACTCTTTAGGGGGAAGAAATAAAGTTCAAGATGAAAAGTTCATATTTGCTGGAATACTAAAGAAAATCTTGATGGTATGGATTCATCTGGGATGTGGGTGAAATTAGGTTGTGTTTTAATCACCTTTGTTCTGGTGGATTTTGTTTAATCCTTTTAAAGCAGATTTATGTAGTATAGGTATTATCATCCATGCAGTATCTCAACAGTTTATGACCAGAATAAACAGGTTTCCTAGACCAACCTGAGAATGTCATTGCTTTATATTTTTGGTTGATTTGCTTTAGAAAATTGTAGCACGATGAGAAAAGTATGGTAGGATTGAGAACATATTTTATCATGAAGAAGTATTGATTTTTAAAATTTCATAATGATTTTGTTCAGATCTTTCTCACTAAGAAAATGAATTAGTGTTTGTAAATCAGAGCTATATGCCATTCATCTGTGGTGGATGTGGCTATATTAGTTTTGGTTAAACTGAAAACTTTTTTTTTTTGAGTTACATTCACCAGAAGGGCGGTATGAGCCAGGACTGATACTGCACATCTTAATCCCAGCATTTCGGAGGCCGAGACTGAGGGATCACAGCAATTTCAAGACCAAGCTGAACTGCATAGGAAGATCCTGTCTGAAAAATCAAACAAATAAACATCAAACAAAACAAAAAACAAAAAACCAATGCAAACAAGATTTGGGAGGCCGATGTGAAACACAAACCATATTTCTCCAATGACCTTCGTGTTTGGTGACCAAAGCGTTCTTTTGGTGGGTTTCAACATATTAAATCTACTCAGAGATTGTATCAGAAACTTTAAGTGCCTTTTATATTGCCAAATTACTTTCTTGCTTAGAAAAGAGTACATTTTTAGAAGCTGTGTAAAGAAGCTGTGTCTTTTATAAAGTAGTAATTTTCCACCTGGCTTATCTTTTGGATTCATCACCAGACACTGGACTGGGGCCCACAGGAGCTCTGGACACAGGCACCTGTGTCCCACAGACCTCCGTGTCTTCCCCTTACTGCCCATTTAGTTGTCAGGTGTGCTTGGCTTCAGTTGGCTGTGGTTCTTTATCCTACTTTTCAGTCTATCTCTTCTCCTATCTCAAAGCTATAAAAAGTTTAATTTATATAGTTTCCTACGACTGTGTGATCCTTCAATTCAACTACAGAGTTATGACTACATGTTAGGTCTCTTACATATTATAGAAGCAACTCTTACTGCTTTTTATCATTGCTACATTATTTTCTTACTTGGCTTAGAAAATAATACATTTTTAGTTGATACACATTTCTAAGGTAGTAATTTTCCAAGACACTTAGCGCCAAAATCATAGGAGTTTGTAACATTACTTTCATTCTTGGGTGTATCTCTAAGTATTTAGCCATCGGCAAAAGAACTAGAGGAAAAGTTTTGCTTTTAAGTGGTTCTGGCAGGGTTTTGGTTATTGGTGCACTGCCTAAAGTACTGGGAAGTCAGTTAGAATTTCTAAAACAGATTAACCATCTACTAATATTGACAAGCATTTTTGTGAACTACCTTTGTTGTAGAAATTAGTCAGGTCTCAAACAGATTTGTAGTCTCCTACCATACAAAATTATATACCCTTAAGCAAATACCTAATGTTAGAGGTATTTACCAAATAGGAACAGAATGTTTCCTTACACATAATTTCCAGTTTCATATCATTATTTATTTTATGGATATTATTTATAAAAATTAATATTTTGAGAAAGTCCTTGATATTTCTGGTCACTGTTTTGGATTATATGGCAAACTAGTCATTTTCATAAGCTTTTGAATAAGCTTAATTTCTTATTTTTTCAAAACTGATAGAAATTAGTTTTTCAATGAGAGAGAGGATGTTAAACAAAGATTTTGTAGTGAAATTTGTATTCAGTACTGAATACCAAGATATCTACACATTTCTGAAACCTCACAGTAGATAGTGTGAAGCACAGAGAAGCGAGAGTTCCCTCCATTCTATTCCCTGACATATAGTCTAAAGGACGAAAGAACTGGTGCAGCCGCCCCTCTGGCAGACGGACATGACAAATTCCATTGTGTATGTTGAGACCTTTGGGGCAGCAGATAGTTGTAATACTTTTGTATTAAGGCCATTTGTTGCCACTTAGCTCCAATCCACCTGTTGCCCTGCTGACCCTGTAAGTGCTTCTCCTTCTCTGAAGCATTGTAAGCTTCCTTAGTGGAGGGCTCTGAAAGGATACAGCAGGTGGAACTAGGTTTTCTTTTGGATTCTGAGAGAGAATGGAAATTGCCAGCCCCACACTGTCATCAGCATGTGTGTGGCCCTCTGTGATCTTTTCTACCTAGCAGATTTTGGATGCCAGTCCAGGCGCTTGTGTCTCTGCACACTGGGGCAGCTGCTGCTGGTTATTTTGCCCTGGTAAGCTTCAGAGCTTTTGCTGTGGCACACTGGTACAGCAGCATAGCTCTCCAGCTCTCAGGTCCCGTCTAGACTTCTGAGAGCATCAGCCTCAGTCAGGCTCCTTGATCATTTTAGGCCAGATGTTACAGTTCAGAAACAAGCAAGATGCTGGCTGAAGTTACGATTTTCCAAAAAGCTTTGAGTGGAGAATTAAAAGACAAGCAATTGTAATTCGGTTGGTTATACAAGCATAATAGGCCTGAGAGACAGTCACCTGAGTATACCGTACTGATGGATGGAGCTAGTTAAATTATATGAAGACTTGTGGTAAAAACATTCATCAGATGAGTCACTGCAATGCCATTTTAATTGTGTTAGTGAAGAAACAGTTGATTTTAAGAAGATTTCATACTTGGAGATTAAAACAAACCAGTTGGTTCATATTCAGTGATGAATGTTTAGTTTTTGTATTCACAATTCTAGTAACAGATACCTTTAGCGTACAGAACTAAAATCATTTAATAACTCACATTTCTATTCAGTGACATACTACTTCCTTCCTCTAGAGAATTTAACGTACCAATTATCTCTCATAATGTATTACTTTTGAATAAAAGAAATGCACACTTATTATATCGTTTGCATAGTTTGTCTTAATCACAATTCTGCTTTGGCATCTGTTGTATCTAAATAGCTGCTTAGAGTTGACTACTATTTCTTCTTGATTGTTGTAGAGGTTGGAAGTTTGAGTAGATTAGGGATTGATGGAGGAGGAGATGTGTTTTTCAGAGTCTTAGGTCACTTCAAATTCTGAGCTAATACGATCTCTTCATTCTGGTCCTAGCATTGTTGCAAAATTAACATGGAATTTTCAGTTCATCCAGGAGCAAAGTAGTTCTTTGGGGTGCATAGTAAGAAGTGACAGCCCAATCATTAAAATACTCAAAGTACTTGGGCATGGTCAGTAGCTATTAAATAGCAAAACAAGATAAAAATCGGTCTGTTATAACTTACATTTCTAGAAACTGAATCTTACATGCTTTATTTTAATAATGTTTTTGATGACACATGACTATAAAACATAATTGCTTAGGCAAATATCTTTTGATATGATTTGGCAACCTAGTTTGAAAAGGCTATAAAGAATATTTTAGGTCAGTGTGTTTTTTTACCCATATGTCATCTATCACTTTATCTGTGTTTTTTATCTTTCTGGTTTAACTTTGTGGCTTAGTCTTTATGTTGAGTATATTTTTGATATACATGCCTTAGGGGAAGTAAATCTATTGAATACAAGAAATGAAGTAGATGACTAACTGTTTTCTAAAGGCTGTAGTTCAGTGAGCAGGCTCGGGAAACCTCCAATTAAACGTATGTGTTTAAGGACACTAAATTCTTTTCTTGAAAACACACTCTTTTCTCAACAGTCATCTTTCATGTAATCACAAAACTGCAAGGAAATTTTTTGCCTTCATTTCTTAGAGTAGCTAAAAATGAAATTGTTTCTTTTCCTCTGTGGTAATCTCTTTTTTCTTTAGAAACTAGAAAATACTAAAAAAGTAAGAGTCCAGTATTTCTTTATGCTGATAAAGATGTTATGGCTTTTTGTTAAGTCTGCATGTTCCCTACCACAAAATATTAAATTGCATTGAGTATTAGGAACTCATATAGATTTTTTTCCTTTCATTAAAATAAGCCAGTCTATGCACTGCATTCCTGATTTTGATGGATTGTGGAACACATAAATGCCCTTTGTTTCCAACAATATTATAAGTCATCATGTTGTATCATGTCCTGATGTGTACAAAGCAGTAAAATATTATATGGTGAAAAATCTTAGGTACATCCAGTGCTGCTTTTTTTTTTTTTTTTTTGAGACAGGGTCTCACTTTGTAGTTCAGGCTGGCTCTGAGCTCACTATGTAGCCCATGCAAACCTCGAACTCAGCAATCCTCCTGTCTCTGCCTCCTGAGTGCTGGGATTACAGGCATGAGCCACCATGCCTGGCACTGTGGTATGTGGTATTGATTGTTGATTGCCGGTGGGCGTGAGTCTCCACGCCCAGCATTGTATGTGGTCACCAGGGATTGAACTCAGGACCTTGTGCTTGCAAGGCAGGTGCTGGAACCACTGAGCTAACCCTCCGGCCCCCCAGTGCTGCTTTTTAAATTGCAGTTTTTACTCATACCATGGTTTTATTAATACAAATGAATTTATTAAATTCATTTATTAAATTCATTTGTATTATGGAAGGAATGTGGGTTACATATCTTTTCTAAGAAGGTTTTGTTGTCATTATCAGACCATGTACTTCAAATGCAACCTGCCAGTCTTTTCCATAAGAGATTTCTATTAGAACTGAATTCAATTTGGTAAGCTTTTTAAAAAATCATTTACATGATACATAGTAAAATCATTCTTTTCCTTGCTACTTGCTGCTTTTTTATGTTTTATTTTTTGTCAACCAATAATTGTATGTATTTATGGGGATTCAGTAGGCGTACATTTAGTGGAATGGTTGAATCAGGCAGTTGTTCGTCATCTCAAATATTTATGTTTTCTTTGTATGAATATTGAAAATCCTCTTCGTTATTTTGAAAGTCTGTTATTGCCATGATGTGTGGCAGATGACTTGAACAACTTCTCAGGTAGCTGCAGCTTTGTACCTTCTGCTGAGTTTCCTGCTTTCCCTGACCCTGCCGCTGCCCCAGACAAGTCTCTGACATTCTATTCTCTGAGTCCAGATTTCTGTTTGTACATGAATATGCGATCATACATCATTTTCCTGTATGTACCTGATCTATTTCACTTACTGTGAGACGTTCATTCACATTTTTGCACAGGACAGAATTTCCTGCTTTTTAAAGGCAGAGAACAGTTCTATTTTGTATATACATCACATTAAAAATTGTGCTTTAATTAATGGATTAATTCAGTAGACTCGGCATTTTAAGTATTATGAATAGTGTTGTAATAGGCATGGGAATTCAGATATCTTCATCATACTGATTTCATTTCCTTTGGATATAACCCAGAATTGCAGTTGCTCAGTCTTATGGTAGTTACATTTTCAGGCTTTTGAGTAACACACATACTATTTCCCCTAATAACTCCACTAAGTTATACTTTCACCAACAGTATACAAGTGTTCCCTTTTCTCCAAAGCCTCTCCCATACTAAGTTTTTCTTATGTGATTGATAATAACCTGACTGGAGCAAGGTATATTACATTGTGAACTGATTTGGATTTTCCTGATACATGATGTTACAGTTTTTTTCATATAGCCCTTATCTGTTTTTGTATTTTCTTTTGATAAATGTTTGTTCATATTCTTTATTCATTTTAAAAACATGGCTATTGATTTTCTTTTACATTTCTCTGTATGTTTTCGATATTATCCTTTTAGCTGATGATTTGCAAGCATTTGTTCCCAGTATGTTAGTTTTCTTTTTATGTGTTTGTTCCTTTTGCTGTGCAGAAGTTTTATAGTTTGCAATTGTGTTTACTAATTTTTGTTGCTGTGTTTTTAGTCCTATTTAAGAAATCACTGCCCAGACCAATGTCATGAAGCATGCTCCTTACTTCCATCCATTTATTTTATGGCATCAGAGATTAACATGTAAGTCTTCAGTCCATTCTGAATTGTTTCTTTTATAAAGGGTGAGGTATAAAAGGTGAGGTATTATTGTTCTCTGTGTGTGAATTTTCTTGTCTATATTGTGAGTTCTTGGCACCTTTATTGAAAATGAGGTGGCTGTAAGTACGTGGAATTTTGGGTTCTGTCTTTTCTCCAATTAGTCTGTCTTTTTTTTTTTTGTACCGGGGATTGAATTCAGTCCCTTGTGCTTCCAAGGTAGGTGTGGTATCACTTGAACTAAATCCCCAGCAGTCTGTGCCTTTTTTTTTTTTAATGCCAGTACCATGATGTTTTCATTACTATACCTGTGTAGTCAATTTTGAAATCCAGTAATATTATGTCTCCAATTTTGACCTATTTGCTCAAGATAGTGTTATCTACTTAGGGTCTTTTTAAAAATTTCAGAGTTATTCGATTTTTGTGAGGAATGACATTGGAATTTTGATGGAAATTATATTGAATGTCTTGATCACTTTGGGTGATTTGGACATTTAGAGAATTTCTTCATTTGTGAACATGGGTCATCTTTCTGTTTATTTGTATTGTCTTTAATTTCTTTCATTCTTGTTTTGTAGTATTTACATAGATATAGATTAATCACCTTAAATTTACTCTTGAGTTTTACTTTTTGTTTTGGATATCATTATAGATAAAATTCTTTTCCTGATTTTTTTCTTCTTCATGTAATTCACTGTTACTATATAGGAAGGCTGTTATTTTTTTGTGAGTTCTGTATCCTGCAATGAATATATTTCATTACTGAATATATATTCATTACTGAATATATTTCAGTTTCAATTTTTTATTGATAAACTCTTTTCCATACATATGATCTTATCATCAAACAATACAGTTTAACTTTTACTTAGATTCCTTTTGCACTTTTGCTTCCTGGCTAATTACTTTAGCTAAAGTTTTCTAGTATAAGGTTGAACAGAAGTAGAGAGAATGAACATTTTTGTCTTGTTTCTTAGCCTTAGTGGAAAGCCTTTAGCTTGTCACATGCAGCCTGTCTTGTGTTGGGGTTCAGTCTTTTTACCTCATTTGTTCAAAATTTTCATCATGAAGGGATGATGAACTTTATTGAATGGTTTGTTGGCATCTACTGAGATGTGCCTACTTTTATGATCCTTCATTATGTAAGTTGATTTGCATTTGATGAACCATCCTTATAACCTAGCGATAATTCCCACTTGATCATGGTGGATGATACTATTGATCTGCTGTTGAATATGATTTGCTAGTATTTGTTGAAGATTTTTATATCTGTTCATCAGAGATAACTGTCCTGTACTTTTCTTGTGTTTGTCTGGCTTTGGTGATAGCAGAGTGATTTGGCCTTTTTAAATGAATTTGGTACTATTACTTTTACTTATTTACTTTGGGAAAGTTTGCAAGAGACTGATATTAGTATGCATTTACATATTTTGTAGGGTATAACTATGAAGTTATTTGGTCCTGGCCTTTCTTGGGGGAAACTTTTAACTGTAATTCAGTTGGTTCAGTTCAGATTTCTTTTGGTAGTTTCTGTTTTTCTACTATCCACTTTTTTCAGGATTCCTCATTTGTTGTTATACATTTGCCCCTAGTATTCACTTAGGAACCTTTTCATTTTTATAGTATCAGTTATAGTGTCTTACTTAATTCCTGAGTTTTGTTTTATTTTATTTTTTTTTCCATACTAGGGATCCAACTCTGGTCCTTGTGCTTGTGAGGTATCCACAGTACAACTGAGCCAAATTTCTGGCCCTTGATTTGATATTCTTGGTTAGTCTAGCTAAAAATTTGTTGATTGTATTTACTGTTGGAAAATTTTATGGATTTTCTCCACATTTCTATTTTATATTTGTTTTTCTTATTTTTATATATTTTTTTCTATCTTTGGATTTAATTTGTTTTTATATTTTCTGGGAATTAATATTAGGTTGTTGAAAATCTGTTTTGATGTAGGTGTTTGTTATAAATTTCCCTCATAGAACTCCTTTTTCTCTAGTTTTAAACTCCCTTTTAATTTAATTTTTGATCTAATAGTTGTTCTGGGCATATTATTTAGTTTCTATATATTAATTAATTTCCCATGCTTCCTTTAGTTTATGACTTCTACTTTTATACATTGTGGGCCAAAAATACTTAAATCTCTATAAACTTTTTAGGACTTGTTTTGTAACCTGTTGTAAGATTTATCCTAGAACTCTCTCAGAACTCATCAAGAATATGTAGTCTGTTCTTGTCTAGAAGGTTCTGTATATGCCTGTGAGGTTCATTTTATCCACAGTGCAGTTCGTTTACAGTGTTCCCATGTGTGTTATGGTTATGAAATCCCTTAATACTGTATTGCTGTGTCTCTTCAAATTTCTTAATATTTGTGATGTATGACACACATGTGTTTATAATTTTTATATGTTCTTAATGAATTGATTTTTTTCATCACTTTTTTTTTTTTTTTGAGACATGGTCTTGCTTTGTAGTTCAGGCTGGCCTGAATTTACTATGTAGCCCAGTAAAACCTCTGCCTCCTGAGTGCTGGGATTACAGGCATGAGCTACCACTCCTGGCATTGTGGTATGTGGCACTGATTGCTGGTGGATGTGAATCACCATGCCCAGTATTGTTGTAAGTGGTTGCCAGGGATCAACCAGGGACCTTTTGTTTGCTAGGCAAGTGCCAGAACTAGTGAGCTAAATCTCCAGCCCTCATCACTATATTTTGATCTTTTCTGTCTTTGTCTCTCAGCTTTGGGTCTAAAGTCTTTTTTCCCCTAAAATACAGCTACTCCTGCTCTCTTTTGGTTCCCATTCTTGTAGAATATCTTTTCTCCTCTCTTTGCTTTCAGTCTGAATGGCCTTGAATGTACTCTGAGGGTCTTGAATATGTCATGTCTGTCCTAGAGTCATACTTGGTCTGCTTTCAGTGACTTTTGGTTTAGAATTTAATCGATTTACATTCAAAGAACTCATTGATAGGTAATCATTAATGACATTTTATTAATTGTTTTTGTAGGTTATTTTTTCCTTTCTCTTGGTTTCTTTTTTGATTTGATGACTTTGCTGATATTAAATTTTGTATCTTTTCTTTTTACCTTTCATGTGTGTTTTATAGTAGTAGTGTTCAGGAAGACTAGGTGAATTAAAAGCTAGGTAAAAGTGAAACAAATAAATTGAGATTTTAAAGCTAAGAAAAACTGTAGCTTCAGGATACAAAAGTTACTCAATCCTTTTTCCCTTCTAGGGGACTCACTAAACAAAAATTCCTAGAGGTTGTTTTAAAATAGACCTGTAACTAGGCCTCTGAACATGTGTAGGTGACTTGCATTGTAACCTGACAGTGAAAATACACATCCAGTGTCACTCACCTTGAAGATGCTCCCTTAAATGTGCCCCACTCTGACTTGCAGTGTGTCTCATTTCTAAGCACCCACCCTCCAGTCTTTGAGTGAATGCTATATCTCTGTGTCTAATAAATCCTTCTTGTGTCTCTTTTACTAACATGTCCTGAATTTTTGTTTTCCTGTGATGGTAGAGAAAACCTGCAAACTTATTTTAAAAAGCTGGGATAAGTTTCTTATTTCTTCTGAGGGGCCTGACAGTCCCAGCCCAGTGACAATATCATTTTCTTCAGTTTATGTTTAGTTAAAGTATATCTGACTTGAAGGAACTGCAGCTGGAAATACAAGGACCCTATTTTCTACAAATCAGATGCATAAGGCCTAGCCCAGAAGTAGGACAGGATTTACTTACTGATGTGGATGTTAGAATTTAGTCACTAGGAGGGAGAATATTACAGTGATAAAGGGTCACAGGACTTTGAGACTGGACAGGCTGGGCACGAACCTCTTGCCACTCTGGACAGGTAATTTAATCTGCCCATCTTAGTCCCTTGCTTTGATATACAGGACTAAAAGTAGTCTCAAGTTGGTGACAAGTTGGGATGACCCAACCTTTTACTGTGTGAATATTAGAAAGACATGCTAGCTGTTGTTATGCACAGATATTTTCAGAACGCTGCCGGTAACAATAATTGTTCGCTTGTCTACAGGTTGACTGGGTGATGATTGACTGAGGTTGGACTTGGTAGCAAACTCTTTCTAGGCTGCAAGTCTAGCTGTTCATAGATCCGTCCTGAGGACGGTGTTCTTGTTTGCTCTCTTTCCGCCACGTTGAAGGGATGGTAAGTTATTTCACCACTGGCAGAAGATGTATGAAAATAATTGAAAAAATGTGATTCTTAGCAGGAGTGTACACAGACTGCCAATTCCACTCACATTTCTTTAATGAAAGTAGGCCATATAAAAAGGCTACCACCATCAGTACAGTTCACATGTAGTACATTCCACATCCATGTGGCAGTTTGGGTCTGAGTATGTCATTCTATTTCAAGAAGGGGAAAATATGTGACCAACAATGGAATTCACTGCAGTAGTTAAGAAGTACTACCAGCTTCCGCTCTTTTTAATTATTCTTAACCTCCTCTGTTCTCTTGCCATGCACTTTCTGGCATATACAAAGTAGGTGCTGAACTGTAGCATTCTTGTGGTTTTAGCAGCAACACAAGCCTGAATAGCCACATTTTTTTTTTCTCAACCAGTGCAAGCTCTTTTTCTTATATTTTGGCTTAATTTCAACCCTTTCATCTCAGGCAACGTGTCAACTCCTTCTGGAGCCTTTTTGTGTGTGCTTTCTCCTATTTTTATAATCCTTTGTTTTTCTTATAGTCTCTTTTCTATGTAGTTGGATTATCTAGTTTGTTTGTTTATTTACTTGGTACTTTTATTCTTCTGTAATATGCTCTCCTTGGAGACAGGGACTTTGTCTTGTGTAGGACTAAGCATGGTGCCTGATATGTACTAGCCATGTAGTAAATACTTCACCCCTATAAGAATTAAGTATTTGGAAGAAATGATAGAAATGAATATTTGTGTCTAGTTTATTTTATCTTCTCTGTGTGTCTCATTTTGGGTGGCAGTTTACAAGTATTTAGTAAGTAAAACATTAGAATCCTCAGATATACAATAAAGGACTTTTACATTTTAATGAGGCAGAGGCCTACAGTAAATTGTTTGGAATCTGGAGGAAAACATTGCAAATGTTCCAGTTATAGTGGCAGATTCCTTATATTATTAGAGTCAATTTTATACCAGAGAGTCAAGGACTGTTCTTGGTGTCTCTGTGTCTTACATATTTTCATTTTTTTTAAGTTTATGGTATTAACCAGTTTATTCAACATATACACAATAGCTTATTTGTTTTGTCTAGTAAGTTAAAAAAATCTAGGTTTCCTTAGGACAGTTTCTCTTCATTGCTTTTGTTCTTTGTATATGGTTGCTATGCTCCTGTTTGTTTTCTTAACCTCTTATTTTCTCATTGTTTACCTTTAGGGAGATAATATGGCAAAACATGAAGTCAACTCTTCTGTTCACAATTTGCTTCTGTAAATGTGATGTAGCTATTTATTCAACAACTTTCCTGAAGTAATGCTGTAAGATCTTTATTCATTGGCCTAGAGGGTCATTGGAATAACTTTGAACAGCATAGTATGTTTGGAACCTATCTGTTTCCTATTCTGTGCCTAGGGGCTCTGCATGTATTGGGAAATGTATGTTTTCAATGCACAGGGAAGCAATATAGACCTCTATTTTAGAGCTTTTTTTCTTTTTGGGCAGAGGTATGTGGCCATCCAGATCTGGGAGTGACCACAGGTACATTGGAAGTCCAAAGGATAATAAAAACACATTTTGAAAATTAGTGCTCCAAAAAGATGAAAACTCTAGAAGAAATGGATAGATTCCTAGACAATTATGAACTTCCAAAGCTTAGTGAAGATGATATAAAGATGTTAAACACCCCAATGTCAATCTGTTAAATTGAAAATGTAATAAAAAACCTACCAACAAAGAAAAGCCCTCTTCCTCATGGTTCACTGCTGAATTCTACAAACTTTTAAAGAAGAGTTAATGCCAATACTTCTCAAACTCTTTAATAAAATTGAAAGAGAAGTAGTACTCCCAAATTCATTCTTTGAAGCAACCATTACATTGATTCCAAAAGCAGAGAAAGACCCAAAAAAAAAAGAGAACTACAGGCCAATCTCTCTAATGAACATTGATGCAAAAATCCTCAATAAAATACTAACAAACCCAATACAGAGTTATCAATATACCCCCTGATCAAGTTGGATTTATCCCAGGGATAAAAGGCTGGTTTAACATACATAAATCAATAAATGTAATACACTATATTAACGGACTCAAGGACAAAAACCATTTGGTTATTTCAATAGATGCAGAAAAAGCATTTGACAAAATCCAACACCGTTCATGATCAAAACCCTAAAGAGAATCAGAATAGATGGATTTTATCTCAAACTAGTACAAGCTATTTACGAGAAACCAATAGCCAGCATCATCATAAATGGGCAAAAACTGAAACCTTTTAAACCAAAATCAGGAATAAGACAAGGATGCCCACTATCGCCACTGTTGTTCAATATAGTGCTGAAGACAATAGTCACAGCAATTAGGCAAAATAAAGAAATAAAAGGAATACAGATAGGTAAGGAAGACATTAAACTATCATTATTTGCTGGTGATATGATTCTCTATATAAAGGATCCTAAAAATTTAACCAAAAGATTGCGAGACTTAATTGACAAATTTAGTAGTGTAGCTGGATACAAGGTCATTATTAAACAATCAATAGCCTTTGTCTATACAAACAACAGACTCACTGAAAGAGAAATTGAGGAGTCAATCACAATAGCACTCAGAAAAATGAAATATCTAGGAATCAATCTAACAAAGGGGGTGAAAGACTTCTATTCTGAGAACTACAGCACTCTGAAAAAGGAAATAGAAGAGGATATCAGAAAATGGAAAGACATCCTTTGTTCCTAGGTAGGGAGAACCAACATCATCAAAATGGCTATACTCCCACAACTGCTATACAGATTCAATGCAATTTAAATTGAAATCCCAACACCATACTTCACAGAGCTAGAGAAAATAATCTAAAAATTCATCTGGAACCACAAGAGACCTAAAATAGCAAAAGCCATTCTAAGCAACCAGGACATGGCAGGAGGTATTACAATCCTCAATTTAAAACTGTACTATGAAGCCATTGTGATAAAAACTGCATGGTACTGGTAAAGTAACAGACCTGAGGACCAGTGGTAAATCGTCAACTTCAAAGGGCTCAGGTGGCTTCACCCCTATGGCAGTTCTTGTGGTTGCAGCATGCATGGCTTTGCTCTTGGCCTGGTTCTGCTCCCTCCTTGCAGCTTTTTTTTTTAAAAATTGTGATAAGGGTACATTTTAGATATACATCATGATTACACTCAACATTGAGTATTTGTACCAGTGTATGACACGACTTAAATTCTATTTTTTCTCATTCCTCTACCCATTGTGAACCCCCAACCCCTATATATGTGTTTGTTTTTCCTTTTCTTTAACTATCACAATTTTTTCCTTCCCCTTATTATTTACCCTTAGCCCCCATTTCCCTTAGGATATTTTCTATTTTACAGTGACTGTCATACATTCTAGGACTTATTTACATTTTCAGTTATTCATAACAGAGAAAAGATACACATCTGTGACCTATTTATTTTACTTATGAGTATGTCCTCAAGGTACGTCCATATGAGTGTGAATGACTCAAACTTATCTTTATGGCAGAGTAATATTCCATTTTATTATAAAACCCCACATCTTTATGTGGTGTAGAGTTGATGGACATTTGGGGTCTTTTCAAGATTTAGCCATCATAAATTCAGGTGCTATAAACATGGATGCACGTATGTTGCTTTGATATTCATCTTTTAATTCTTTCATGTGCATACCTAGCAGGATCACTTGAGACCTCTAATAGCAGGGTATAGCAGGATCACCTGGGACCTCTAATCCTAGTTTTTTGAGGAATCTCCACACTGATCTCCATAGTGATTGTACCAGTCTACATTTGCATCAGCAGTGAAGAAGGGTTCATTTTTCTTCATACCCTTGCCAACATTTGTTGCTGGCTAATTTTGCAATAGCAGCCATTCTTTGTGGAGTAAGATGAAATCTCTGAGTTGTTTTCATCTGCATGTCTCAAGGCTAGTGATGTTGAACATTTCTTCATATTTTTCTTAGCTGCTTTTATTTAATCTGAAAAGTATCTCATTTCAGCTGCCCATTTTTGAATTGGGTCTTTAAATTGGGGGGTTTGATTTTTTAAAGCTCTTTATATATTCTAGTTAGTAGCCCTTTATCTGAGGAACAGCTGGTAAGATTTTTTCCCCATATTGTTGGATGTCTTTTCACTCTGCTGATGGTTTCTTTCGGTGTGCAGAGATTTTTAATAGAATGAGAACCCATTTGTTGATTCTTTTTGCTAGATCATATGCTATAGAGGCTTTGTTCATAAAGTCTTTACCAAAGCCACTGTCTCCAAGGCAGGTCTACCTAACCTGTTTTCCAGTAGGGTTAGTGTTTCTGTTTTAATATTTATGTCTTTGATCCACTTTGATTTTAATTTACTATCCAGTGAGAGAGATAGGTTTAGCTCTAGCCTTTGGCAGGTTGACGTCCAATTTTTCCAGGACCATTTGTTAGAGGCTCTTTCCTCCATTGAGGATATTTGGCTCCTTTGTCAAAGACAACATGGCTTAGTATACTTGGAATTGTTTCTGGGTCTTCTAATCCATTCCACTGTTCCTTGGGTCTGTTATTTGCCATTACCATGCAATTTTTTTTTTTTTTTGAGACAGGGTCTCACTTTGTAGTTCAGGCTGACCCTGAGCTCACTATGTAGCCCAGGCAAGCCTTGAGCTCAGCAATCCTCCTGTCTCTGCCTCCCGAGTGCTGGGATTACAGGCGTGAGCCACCACGCCCGACAAAGTTTTCAGGTTTTGACCATTTAGGGTGTTCCTGGTTTTTCTTTTCTCATATATGGCTTTTATTAGGTTGAGATAAAGTCATTCTATTCCTGTTTTCCTTAGGTTATGAATGGGTGTTGATTATGAATGGGTGTTGGATTTTGTTAAATGCTTTTTCTGCATCTATTGAGATGACCATATGGTTTTTGTCTTTGAGTCTATTTATGTAGTGCATTACAGTTATTGATTTGCGTATGTGGAATATACTTCCATCCCTGGGATGAATCCAACTTGGTCAGGGTATATGTTCTTGATAACTCTGTATTGGGTTTGCTAGTATTTCACTGACAATTTTTGCAGCAATGTTCATTAGAGAGATTGGCCTGTAGTTCTCTTTTTTGTTTGGGTCTTCTCTACTTTTTGAATCAACGTAATGTTTGCTCCCAGGAGTAAATTTGGGAGTATTGCTTCTCTTTCAATTTCTTTAGAGTTTGAGAAGTATTGGCATTAACTCTTCTTTAAAAGTTTTGTAGAATTCAGCAGTGAAGCCATCAGGACTGGGGCTTTTCTTTGTTGGTAGATTTTTTATTACATTTACAATTTCAAAAATTGATATTGGGGTGTTTACCCTTATATCTTCTTCATTCGACTTTGGAAGTTCATATGTATCTAGGAATCTAACAATTTCTTCTATGTTCTCCATCTTATGGGAGTACATATTTTCAGAGGATAATAAAGTAGGTGTTTATTATCCTCTGGACTTCTGCTGGATCTGTGATTTCCCCCTTTTCATTCCTAATAGCATGGATTTGAGCCTTTTTCCTTCCTTTGTTATAAGGTTGGCTAAGGGTCTGTCAATTTTATTTATCCTTTCAAAAAAACAACTCTTAAATCAGTTAAATTTTTGTGTCATTCTCTTTATCTCCACTGCATTAATTTCTGCTGATCCTTACACTTTCCTCCCTAGTATGAGCTTTGGGTTTGTCTTGCTCCTCTTTTTCTAGTTGTTTGAGGTTCATCATTAGTGTTTATTTGAGGTTGCTCTATTTTTTCTGGTGTTGATGTTTATTTCTATGAATTTCCCTCATAGAACTGCTTTCATTGTGTCCCATATATTTCTGCATGTTTTGGTGGTGTTATCATTTAATTGTAAAAACTGTTTAATTTCTTCTGTGACCCATTGGTTTTTCAGCAGAATGTTGTTCAGTTTCCATGTGTTTGTGAGGATTTTGGAAATTCTTTTGCTATTCAGCTCTCATTTCAAGGCACTATGGTCTGACAGTATACAGTAGATAACTTCATTTCCTTTGCATTTACTTAAATGTGCTCTATGAACTAGTGTGTGGTCTTTTTTGGAGAATGATCCATGAGTAGCTGAGAAGAAAGTATATTCTGACTTTGCAGGGTGAAATACTCTGTAAGCATCAATTTAGCTCATTTGTTCCAAGGTTTCATTCAGTTCAAGTATTTAATTGTTCAGTTTTTGTGCAGTCAATGTATATAGTTGTGACAACAGGATACCGAAGGCCTCTACTTCTATTGTATAAGTGCTTCTCTGGCTTTCAATTTCCATTAATAATTGTCCTATATACTTGGGCACACTGGAATTTAGTGTATAAATATTTATGACTGTCTTCTCTTTCTTTTGGACTAATCCCTGTACATGGATGTAGTATTCTTCTTTGTCTCTCTTAATCAGTTTTGGTTTGAAACCTATTTTGTCTGTAAATAGGATAGGAACTCCTGCTTTTTTTAGTTTCCTGCCACATGGAGAATTGTTTTCCATCCTTTTACTTTCAGTCTGTTTTTCTTTCTGAAATAGGTGGGTTTCTTGTATGCAGCATATTGTAGGGTCTTGTTTGTTATTCCATTCTGCCAGTCTGTGTCTTTTAATTGGCACATTGCGGCTATTGACATTAATGGCTATGACTGATATGTACTAATTTATAACTGTCACAGTGTTTCCTGTTCTTGTCTCATTTATTTTTTGCCTTTCCCTTTCCACTCAGTTTTTTTTTAAGTCCTACTAAATGGGTTTATTTTGCTAGGGCTCATGAGTTTTTGACCTCAGTTTTTTTTTTTTTTCCAAGATATTCTTTAGATATTGTTTTGGAGAGCATGTTTTACACTTGTGAAGCTTTTCTGTTGTTCTTTGTCATGGAAGTATCTTATTTCTCCATCGATTTTGAAAGAAAATTTTGCAGGATACCTCAACTTGGTTGGAGGTTATATTCCCCAAGATTTGAAGCACTTTACTCCATGTCTCCTTTTTTGAGTGTTTGCATTGAAAAGTCTACTGTGATTCTGATGAGCTTCCCTTTATATGTGTTTTTTTCTTCTTTCTTTCTGTTTTCAGTATTTTGTTCTTTTTTTGTGTATCTGCTGTAATTCCAGTGCATATAAATTGAGATAATTTTAGCTCATGATGGACATATATGGAGGAATAGAAAGGTGATTGTCCTTTGGAGGAGAGAAGATTTATTTTGGTCTCATGACATCTATATTTTAAGAGAGTCTCTATTTAATATCTAAATATATTTCACAATTAAAATTCATCAGCAAGCTTTCTCTTTTTCAAATTTAATCTAAGGTGTGTCTATTAGGTAACTGCTTAATATCATCACAACACTGTTGGGTACTAGAATGTTCTCTCACTTTGATTCACTAGCAGTAAATAAATGCCAAGAGTCAGGTAATAATAAGTATTAATCTGAGAGAGAATGTGGTTTTGTCAGAGAACTTAGCGCTAGTCATATGTGGGAGTCATGTTTTAGACTCATTGCTTTTACTGACCCTCCACAGGTTTTCCTGAAGCATATTTTGTATAGTAAAACTTAGTTGGAATGATTTGGGTATGAAGTAAATGTATACCTCAAAGTTTTAGTGCTGAAAGTTTGGTTCCCATGTAATGGTGTTGAGATGTGATGGAACTTTAAGAGATGGGGCTTTGTCAAATGTGAGCAGGTCATGGGATCCACTCTTGGAGAGGGTTTGCACAATTTTCTCGTGAGAGAGTTAGTTCTGAGAGACTGCATTGGTAGGAAGGGTGGCCCCTTCATGTGCTGGTCTCTCTTCTGCACTCAGCTGTTTCCCTCTGCCTGCCTGCCCTGTGGCACAGCCACTGGGATGAATGGGAGTTGGTGTTCATCAGATGCCAGTGACAGAAATATGGCCCAGGTATTTTATTTAAGTCATTTTATTATAGAAATAAAAAAATGGACTAACACAATATTCTTTCTTTCTTTCTTTCTTTCTTTCTTTCTTTCTTTCTTTCTTTCTTTCTTTCTTTCTTTCTTTCTTTCTTTCTTTCTTTCTTTCTTTCTTCTCTCTCTCTTTTTCTTTCTTTCATTTTTTTTTTGAGACAGGGTCTCACTTTGTAGTTCAGGCTGGCCCAAAACTCGCTATGTAGCCCAGGCAAGCCTTGAACTCAGAAATCCTCCTACCTCTGCCTCCCAAGTGGTGGGATTACAGGTGTGAACCACCCACACCCAGCATTGTAGGGTGTGGTACTGATTGCTGGTGGGCGTGAGTCACCATACCCAATGTCATATCATTGTATGTGGTTACCAGAGATTGAACCAGGGACCTTGCACTTGCTAGGCAGGCAGCGGAACCGCTGAGCTAAATCTCTGGCCCTAAGACAATATTCTTAACTTCATGAAAAGCATTATATACCATGATTTTTTATGTGATGACAAAGAGTAGTTCCCAGACAGACTATCCTTTATACTGTTATGTTGCTAAATGTGTATATTATCAAAATCTTTTCTAAAAAGAATGCCATTCCTTTTGAAGTTGGCATTAGTGGGATTCTTTCTAAAAATGTACTTTATAAAAATTGGTATACTTTATCTAAAAATGTGTGGTATCTAGAATGACTATGTTTAGAGCTTCCATCAGTGTCCATAAGTGTGAGCTAGTATTCTAGATATTTCATATGTCCTATAAATGGGTATCTAGCCAACAGTTTTAATGTGATTACTCTTTGTCATTTTAATATGGAAAATGTTTTGGTAATTTGACACATTTACAAATGGTCCTTTAGCAGTGAGTGCTGTCCTATTTGTACAGCCATTACCCTACTGGAGATTTTTTAAAATCATTGCCTCTATTGAAACTCATTATCATGCCTGGAATTTTCAATGTCCGTGCAATCTTCCACACAAGCTCTTATGTTTCCAAGGAACAGAGAATCAAAGTTTTCCAAGAAAGACATAATTTATTGGGAAAAGAGAATTGGTTGGTTACTAGCAAGTTAAAAGCTGAGTTATTTCTAGATTTTGTGGTTCTTTATGTGAATCTGTTATTTTTTAACTGCCTATCTGCTTAATTTATGATTTTTATTTATCTCTAATTTGATCCTGTGTTTGTTTAGATCTTTAGCTCAAGATGATTGGTGAAATTCGTTCATTGTATTCCAGTACAAATTCCTTACAGATGTAGCATTATTTACTTTGCCAGCCCACTGATCTAGTTTATAAACCACTAACCAACAACAAACTGCTCTGAGGATAGGTCCTCAACAACAGACCACTTAGAGTTTACGAACTGGGGGAGGAGAAGGAATGGCAAGAAATAAAGGGGCAAACACTTTCTGTTTTCTCCACATTTTTTATTAATGATATTGGATATACAGTTTAATGATTGTCATTTGGGCAGATTTTTCCATATACATTATGTACTTTAATCATCCTTTCATTATCCTCTTGTCACAGATTCCCTGTAATTTCCTATTTTGGGGGCGTCAATGTGTAATGAAGTTTGATCACATTCATGTGCTCTATTTTTGGCCCTTAGCACCCTCCCTTTTCCTTCTTCTTTTCCTTTTGTTCCTCTTGTTTTTTTGGTTACCTTTTTTAGGTTCCACATATTTGGAAGAACATTTTATATGTGCTTTGTGAGTCTGGCATATTTTGTTCAATTTAATGATGTTTAGATCCCTGCTTTTTTTTCTGCAATTGGAAACATTTTCTTTTTTTCCTATTATTACTTTTAACCTTTATGAGTTATTATTTAGTTTACTCTGTGCTATTAGAGCTGTTTTCTTTTGTTAATGGTTGTGCAGTGTTACCTCCAGTAGATCTTTGTTGTACGTCAAAATCAGCTTTGTCTTTGTATTTCTATTGTTATTACTGATTTCAGATGAGATTGGGTGTGCTCAGGGTGGTTAGATTGTAGACCGCTGATTTCACTCTTTGTTGTTAAAGTTGGCATAGTTTTTTCTTGGTGCTAAGGAATCATAAGAAGTTTCAGAAAAGAATTATTGTGATCCAGGTGTTCCTGGCTCCCTTCCCAGTGTCTTCAGACAATCATGACCTGTAAATACTAACTGCTTCCTCATCATTCTTCAGCTGTCTGTGCTATAGAGTTCATCTTGACCCAGAGATGACATCCTAGCTGTCTTCCTGAGGAACATGAAGGGCTTACTCCTTTCTCTGTCAGGAAGGCCTTTGTATAGGGGTGTGTGTGTGTGTGTGTGTGTGTGTGTGTGTGTGTGTGTGTGTGAATTTATATGATATAACGTATTCTTAAGCATTTATTACATACATTTGGTAAATTGCTCTAAAGATATGGCTTATATCTAGATGTTACCCCAAAGCCTCATGTGGTCATAGCTGGGGTTTTGGAGAGTGACTGGGTCATGGGTGATGCGAGATTAATATAGTGATCAGTTTAGCATAGGTCTGGGTTGGATGATGGATTTGCTGATGAGGGGAGACCTGAGTGTGAGTGGTACCAACCAATATGATTGTGACCTAGATGGAACAGAAAGAGAAAGAAGAAGAAAGTCTTGGTGTTTTCAGTCTGCTGTGGCATGGGCTCTTTTTCCTTTGCCAGGCCACCCTGCCTTGGAGTCATTTACCGTGTATTGATTCCTTTACAAACTGAGAGCAAAAATAAACCTTTCTCCTTTAACATGTCGGTGTTGGATATTGTGTCTCAGTGGCAAAAAAGTAACTAAGACTGCACAAAAATAGTAGGCATTTAATTTTATGTTCATCCAGCTCTCGTGGCAATCATGGTGATCACAGAATATCACAAGTGTGGTATGTAATATCCTTGTATTCTCTGTATATCTCTACTCCTGATTATATCCCTATCTTTCCTATTATTGTCCTTAATTTTGTGTTAATAAATTCATTGCCTTGGTATTATTTTGTCACATATAGTAGTGTTTCTCCCTCCCTCCCTCGCTCCCTCTTTCTCTCCCTCCCTCCCTGCTTCCCTCCCTCCCTCC
>PVIC010022273.1:0-27826 GCA_004025085.1 Thryonomys swinderianus | reverse complement strand
CAATGTTTGTTGCAGGTCTCTTTCTATTATCTGGGGCCCTTTGGAAGCAGCACTTTCCTGGGGGGTCCTCCTTGAATCTGTAATAACCCTTGAGAGTTCTCACTCCTGACACATCATGGTAGGTATTTGAGCAGAACAATCACATCATGTTTGTTACCATAATACAATAAATGCCAATATCAGTATTAAACACAGTAAAAAAGATAAAAAGGTTTCTTTTTCTATACTGATTCTGTACTGGATACTTTGAGCTTATGAGTTACCTCTGTGTCTGACTCCTCACTGCACAGCTCCGGGATACAGTGGGCTGGTGGGCGGCCTTCAGTCCACTGGAAATGGACTGCACCCTGCAGCCGGGTCCGCGTGCTGCTCCCTCAGTCCGCCGGAAGCAAGGCACGGCGGGGCCGCATCCGCTGGGTCCTGTCTGCCCACGGCTGGTCCCTCAGTCCGCTGGAAACACGGCATGGCGGGCCTGGAGCTGCTGGGTCTGGTCTGCTCCTGCTCGTTCCTCAGTCCGCCGGAAGCACAGCACGGCGGGCCCGGAGCTGCTGGGTCCGATCCGCCCGCCGCTCGTTCCCCAGTCCACTGGAAGCACGGCACCGCCGGCCCGGAGCTGCTGGGTCCGATCCGCCTGCTGCTCGTTCCCCAGTCCGCCGGAAACACGGCATGGCGGGCCCGGAGCTGCTGGGTTTGTTCCGCCTGCCGCTCGTTCCCCAGTCCACCCGCCACTGCCTCCTTTTAATTTTAGCATAGACAGTTGTACTTGGTCGATCCACAATTCAGTCATGATTAGCTCACATCTGACATTCAACATTTAAATAGAACCTTCCATAGTATTATCTGTGTGGTTATGTCTCATTTATTCATATTCAATCAAGAGAAAAGTTTTCTTTCCACTGGAAATATTCCTACATCAGGTATCTTTTTACCAGCTTGAGACATTTTACATCTTATACTGTTCTTCTGTAGTCTATCAAATAATATATTCCAGGTAGACCTGATGTTGTTTGTTTTTGTTTTAGGAGCATATCCTTTTTTTTCTGTTCAGTTACAGCTTAAGAAGGCCAGTGTTTTTTAGAAAGTTTAGTATTGAAACTTACGGTATTTTCTCTCTTTATACGTCTTATAAGCCATCTTTTTGTGTGTGGAGAAAATGAGCTTTGGTTATTTTTTTTATTTCTGTTAGTATTTGTTCTTGTTAATGTAAGGAAAAGATAATTGAAACCTAACCAATCTGTTGTTCCACGACCTGAGAACTGATCAGCATCTTTATGGAGTAGTTGTGTTTTTAAAATCAACCAGAAGGTCCTTCTAAGAAATCTGACAAGAAAATTTTTAAATTATAACCTTAAGCCCAGCCGAATTCCATTTAACAGTGTATTTTGTTTATTTTGGGGGTTTGGGTTGGGAATCAAGCCTCACCTTAGGGAACACAAGCTGGACTCTACCACCCAACTGCATCTCTGGGCCGCTAGTTTGCAATGAAACCCAGGATGCTGGTGGTCAAGACTTCCTCACCTGAGATGGACTGTGCTCATTACTTTCTGTTGCTTCTGTTGTTCTGAGAATTTTAATGAAGATTTCTTACTATTAAAACTCTTAAAACATGTTTTTTAAGAAAAAGAAAAAGAGAAAATACCTTTTTTCTTTCCTTTATAAGTAGAGATAAGTACTTTTTGTTTCAGATTTCAGCTGTTTTTATAGTTATATGTATCTAGTTTATGTATTTATCTCACAGAAGAAAGAAAGGAGCTATTTAAATAATTGTAGCTGGTTCTTTCTGCTTTCCTCCTCAGCGATGCCACATAGTAAATAGGTAATGGAAGACATGAGTCTATTGTTTCTTTAATTGGTTTGAGTTTTGTGTGTCACTCAGTGTACACATTTCAGCTTGTTTTTATGACCTAAGTTTTATATATATATAAACAAGCCAAAAACTAAAAAAAAAAAAAAAAAATCAAGTTTTTGCAGCACTGGAGGAAAACCTGGCTGGCCATACTTATTGAGAATCTGTTGATCTCTAATCAGTTTTCTGCAGTGCACGTTTAAGAAATGTGCCATTTAGGCCTTGTAGGTTAACTTTAGAACTAACTCCACTGTAAGAAGTGACTTCTCAGGGCCGGAGATTTAGCTCAGTGGTTCCGGCACATGCTTCGCAAGCGCAAGGTCCTGAGTTCAATCCTGGTAACCACATAGAATGCTGGGTGTGGCAACTCACACCCACCAGCAATCAATACCACATACCACAGTGCCGGGAGTAGTGGTTCACGCCTGTAATCCCAGCACTCGAGAGGCAGAGACAGGAGGATTGCTGAGTTCCAGGCTTGCCCAGGCTACATAGTGAGCTCAGGGCCAGCCTGAACTACAAAGTGAGACCCTGTCTCAAAAAAAAAAAAAAAAAAAAAAGTGATTTCTCAGTGTTTGGATGCTAGGCACTAGTATTAGGGCTAAAAGGATAAAATTTTTTGTCCTGCAAAAAATTCATGGTCTTCATAACTCCTAAGTAAGGATGGACAACTGAAAGGAATGAAGAAGGAAAAATGTCAGAAAATTAAATAGTTAAATGTTTACAGATTGCTGTAAGATGGCCTAAACTAATTTATTTGGGAAGTTATGATAGCTTAAAAATAAAGGAATCAAGGCCTTGGATGTAGCTTAGTGGCATCATGCTTTCTGGCAAGCACAAGATCCTGAGTTTAATTTGCAGTACTGGGAAAAAAAAAAAAAAGGAAACAATAAGGGTATTTTAAGTGTTGTATCCATGGAAAGTACTTGCTAAACTCTGGGGACTAAAATAATTGTGAGTAAATTTTTTGTCCTGAAAGATCTCATAGGAGTCTGTGCATTTCTGAATTATGGCATTTTAATTGCATCTATCTTCACATGCTACATACTATTCCTTTTAGGTTTCTATATATGCTGTGCCAGAAAAGATTGATCAAGTTCACCATGCCTTCGAAACAGCAGTGAAGCTTCTTGAATTTTATCAAAACTACTTTGAAATTCAATACCCACTTAAAAAATTGGGTAAGAATCAAAGAATACCTCTGATTTTTATTGCAATTATTACTGAAATATTTTTTGCAAATACTTTAGAGTTCTTTTTAAAAAAACAAAAGCATTGTCAGTATGTTAAAAAAAATTGTTCAGATTGTTTGCATTCCATAAATGTACCTGCACTTGCAGCTTAAAACACTTAGATGTTTATGACTCTCTCACAAGGGTACTATGTAAGTGGGAGTTTGCTGAGAGCTTAGTCTGGAGTTGAACAAACTTTAAGAAAATAGTTATTCAGAAAATAAAAACTCCATGATGGGAGTTCAGGAAAGCAAAAGCATTTCCGCACTGTCCAGTGTGGATTGATCCCAAACCTTATCCTCCTCATCAAGGAAATTGGTTCACTGGTAGCTACTTTTTTTCTTTGCTAAGGAACAATGGAACAGTGACCCAAAGGGGTGTGTTCAGGTGTTCCTGTGTAATGGCTGAAGAAGGAGCCTGCAGGAGTTCAGTAAGCTGGACTCCATTTGTTACAGGGTATGGAAAGAATTTGCAACCTTCACAGTGATAAACTCATGGGTAAAATATTTTGGTTTACCAAGGGAGCACCTAACATGAAGAAAAGTTGGTCACTGCTTTCATGTCATATACAGATTTGGTGGCTATTCCTGACTTTGAAGCAGCAGCAATGGAAAATTGGGGCTTGCTCACCTTCCGTGAAGAGACACTTCTGTATGACGCTAATACTTCTTCAGTGGCGGACAGAAAGCTGGTGACTCAGATCATTGCTCATGAGCTGGCCCACCAGGTACTAACAGCCAGGGCCATTACACCTCACACCTGCTGGCTGTTTCACATCCGATTTCAGCATGCACACATGACCATTATTCCACTTCTACTTTAGTGTTGTTTTCTTTAATAATAAGATGCCTTTTTATAGATGAAAATGCTGTTTGTGTAAGACTTTACAGTTTGGTATTTTCGCATCCATTATTTCTCTTCAAAGTGGCTTAAAGATAGGTGATACCATTTTACAGGTGCAGAAACTGAGGCTTGACTTAAGTAAATGATTTGCCCAAAGCTTTATTTACAGCTAATAGTAAGTAACACTTAGCATGAAGTGTCACTATTTCTTCAAGATACTTTCCCCTCTCAAAATGCAAGTCTCTTTTCCCCTAAGAAATGTCAGCTGCTCAGTGTATCTTTCTAGGAGAGGCACTTTTCCATAAATTGCAATCTCTTCTGATGACTCTTGAACTATAATTGACAAGTCTGGGTTTATTTTTTCATTTTCTGCTGCAACTCTTCAGTTATGTATCCGTGTGGCAGAGGAATACTCAATAAAAGGTGAGGGTATTATTTGTATAACACAGAGAAAAGGAAAGGAGATCCCGTGGGGACATAGCATCCCCCTTGTCTCTGATGGGCCCAGGATGTCAGCTGCTTGTCAGCACTGGGTGTGGCTTGGGACTTCATGGAGTGGCCTGACATAAAAGAAAACTAGGAAGTGCTTTGGACTTTAATGGCTTTGACTGTACTTTATTTGGATTATCGTACTAGTACATTTTTTAAATATTTTAATCTGATTATGGGAAGTTAATCTGACAATTTAGCCAATTGTTGGAAGTCTTGGGAATGTTTGTGACATGTTGGCTGTTTGTTTTCCCGCAGTGGTTTGGTAATCTGGTAACAATGCAGTGGTGGAATGATCTGTGGCTAAATGAAGGTTTTGCAACGTTCATGGAGTATTTCTCTTTGGAGAAAATATTCAAAGAGCTCTCCAGTGTGAGTATATTTCCTTGTCCTACTAGGAATGCTGGAAGAGAAATAGTCAACTTATATTTGCTATGTATTTTCTATGTGTTTGTAGTATTGACGATATTTCTAGAAAACTATAAAATTGATTCTTGTTACTGATGTCTATACCTTTTGAAGTTTAACAGTGAAAATTAGCCTCGCATTTATTGGTTTCATTAAAAGCTGAAATTATGTAAGATTACATATTTTTGTCATTAAAATGACTATCTTAAATTGTGCTGCTACATTTTATTTTTAAAAGATGTGGTGCTTTCTCCTAGAAACAATTTAAGGTTCCAAAGCTTATTTTTACAAAATAAAACTTTTTAATCTTGTATATATAGAAAGAAAAAGGTTAATACTTTGTAGCATTGTCATCTCTCTTTTCTCACTGTGGGCATTCTTACAACAGTGAGAGAGATTGTGTGTGTGTGTGTGTGTGTGTGTGTGTGTGTGTGTGTGTGTTAGTAGAAATAAACAGTCTCCCATATATCATCTTTTTTTCTTTTTTTTTTTTTTTGCGGCACCTGCAGTCCAGCTCAGGACCTTGTGCTTGCCAGACCGGCAGTAGCACCACTGAGCTAAGAGTCCCCAGGCCCACACACCACTTTTTGTGTTCTTTTTCAAACACTTGGAATGCCATTCTGTCTGCAACAGAATAATAGTGCTGTCACTGCATTATTAAATTCTATGAAGACATTTCTTGTATTTAGGGTTATTTGGGTAGTGTAGGCCTTTGTGATAGGATTTTACCAAAATAATTCAGGCTGGGAGTGAGAAAATGTAAATATTCCTTTCAGCCCTAATTCAGTGACTATTGAACTTCCTGAGGACATAATTCAAGACTGCTTTAGAACAGAATTATACTTAGAACTTTAAGTTTGAAATTTTTATACAGGGATTTTTTTTAAAAGATTCAAATAATAGGGTTAAATTTTAGCGAGAGTGCTAATCAAAGCATTCAGAATCCGTGTGATACTTAATTATGTAATGAGATACACAGTTTCACCACTTGGTGGTGCCCAGAATATTTAAAAATCCCTAATATATAATCTAGAGGAGCTCATTTGCCAAGATCCCAGCATTCTTTCTGTTAAAAAATTTTCTTTAAAATGAACTTCAATTAAGAGAAATGTATATTATGTTAAAATAAAATATGAGCTATATATGAGACATCAGGTTAAGGCGCAAGTTTTTTTTTCATTTTTAAATGTCAGATTTTTATCTAAAAATATATTTTAACTTTATGAAAATATTCATTTTCAATGTCCATATTTGGCATTTGTTTAGTAATAGGTACTTAATTCATTTTTATGCTCTTGCTTAGAATGCCAGTTTTCATGTGTCTAGATTTAACCATTTTTAAATTTAAGTAATAAGTGTGAGGGTCATGATCCTTCTCTACTTTCAAAGGTTAAATTCTGAATTTTAGTGAAACTGGTTATTTTTTTTCAGAGTGACTTTACATAGTAATTAGTATAATTTATATAAATGTTACTTTTATCTTTGATACTGTTCATAGCCTAATCTGTTTAATTTCTTGCTAGTATGAAGATTTCTTAGATGCTCGATTTAAAACCATGAAGAAAGATGCTTTAAATTCATCTCATCCAATACTATCACCTGTTCAGTCTTCAGAACAAATTGAAGAAATGTTTGATTCTCTTTCCTATTTTAAGGTACTGCTGTACACAAAAAAGTAGTCTAACCTATAGTAGGCTTCAAGTTAATTTTGTATACAAGCAAGGTGCATGACTTAGATTATTTTAAAGATTACATGAATAGTATTTTCAGGTGTCCTGTTGAATTTTTAAATGTTTAAATTTTAAAATTTTAATATACTTAAAGTTTGAACTTAAGTTATTTTTCTTTGTGTATCTCCTTTCTAAATTCTTTGAGTAGCATTCCAAGCAGTCACTAAGATCTTAAGCAATACATCTTTTAAAGTAGGCCTACTGAACAGATGTTAAAGTTGCGGGAAGGTTCTAAGCAACCCTTTAGCTGTTTTACCCAGAATTCAAGTGTGTTCTAAAGTTAGGACTGCCAAGACAAGTAAGCAAAAAGAGATTTTTTTTTTTTTTTTGAGACAGGGTCTTGCTTTGTAGTTCAGGCTGGCTCTGAGCTCACTATGTAGCCCAGGCAAGCCTGGAACTCAGCAATCCTTCTGCCTCTGCAAAAAGAGATTTTTAAAAATCAGAGATTAGGTCAGAGATGGTGGCTCACACCTGTAATCCCAGCACTCAGGAAACAGAGGCAGGAAGATTGCCGTGAGTTTGAGGCTAGCCTGGACTACATAGTGAGCTCAAGGTCAGTCTAAACTACAAAATGGGACTATTCTTTCAAAAAAAAAAAAGAATCTGAGATTGGAGTACAGGATCAGAAACACAAACTCCAGGTCTGGGGGTGAAAACAAAAGAAAATTAGAAATATCATCATTCATGTTTACAGTGGTGAGAGTTAAGTGTCATGGCTGGTTTGCCTCCATGTTCTGGATGTCAGGCTAATTGGCTAATAAATTTCTCTGCTAGATAAAGAAGATAATATATAAAACATGTGAGATACAATTCATATAGTCAGAAAGCTCAAAGTTTAGGTAGTGAGTAGTTGAGTTCTAAGAGGTACTATGTGCTGGAAAGAATGCAGGGGATTTCTGCATGACATGCTGAGGAAGGATTCTTTGGAAAAAATATGAGAATGAAAATGAATTTGATAAGTGTATAGGTAAAGAGGAATGGGAAGAGCAAGAGTCCAGGGTGGCGGTGAGCAAGGAGTATTTGTTTAGGGAATGCGTGTTTGACGGTAGTGGAAGCTGTGTTTGGGGTGGGGGAGGATGAGAACGGCGGGCACAGTTGGGGGTTCTGAATCCCATGAGGAGCCTGAATTGTTTTTCTCTAAGCAATGGGAAGCTTTAGAAGATTTTTCAAGCAAAGGAAAAGTTACAATTTAGGAAAAAATTAAATCAATTTATAAAGTGAATTTAAATGGGCATAGACCTACAGTGAAAAAAATGGGTGGTATAGTAAGTTTGAAGTAAGGAGTGGCAGGAAGGTAGACAGAAAACAGTGTGAGGGCTGGAGGTTTAGCTCAGTGGTTCCGGCGCCTGCCTCGCAAGTGCAAGGTCCTGAGTTCAATTCCCCTGAAACCACATACAGTGTTGGGCGTGGTGACTCACGCCCACCAGCAATCAGTACCACTCACCACCATGCCATGTGTCATGGCTCACGCCTGTCATCCCAGCACTCAGGAGGCAGAGGCAGGAGGATTGCTGAGTCCCAGGCTTGCCTGGGCTCCATAGTGAGCTCAGGACCAGCCTGAACTACAAAGTGAGACCCTGTCTCAAAAAAAAAAAAAAAAAAAAACACAGAGAGTGTGAAAACAGAGAGCGGAGGTCAGGAAACAGTGATAGGGAAGATTGTTAAGACAGGTGGGGAAGAAGGCAGACATTTTTCCAGATTAAAGCTTGCATTGTGGAAAATTAGGAATGGTGAGTAATTTTGTTCTGTTAATGAAAATGTTATAGCATGGAGGCAAAAGTTGGTGATGATGATAAGTGGAGGGCAGAAATTGGGGAAAGAATGAGTATTTCAATGTATAGAGCAATTGATAGGTACGTATTTTAGAAATGGGATTGATATTAATTTTTATGTGTACTGATAATCTCAATGGCTTAATGTTAACATTTTTATCACATGAAATTCATTCAAAAACTATGTTACTGCTTATTACTAGACATTGTAGTAGTCTGCTTTGGTGTAGTTGAGTTGCAATTATTCTGTCAATCAGTATACAATCTAAAAAAGGTAATACAGATTTCAACTGAAAATGGAGAAATGTGATTTCTACTTTAAACTAAGAAAGACTTTCCCAAAGTGTATAATAGACAAAGTGAAATAAGTAAACGTTTGTAAGGAGGAACTAGAGATGGGAGAGAGGATAAAGAAGGAAGGAAAAACTGAGAAAAGGAAAAGAAACGGAAGCTGGGCTTTTATCAATAGGGAGGAAAGGGGACTGGAAGAGAAGGGGAAAGGAATCAAGACACTTATACAGTTACAGATTCCCTGTGATGAATGTGATCATTATGTATATTGAAATGGTACCAATAAAATTCAAAATAAAAAATAACGACTTCACCAAGGAGATTGGGAATAATGACGTGCACATGACTCAGCGCAGTGCGGCCTTTGTAGCAGCACACCTGATGTGAATTATTAGTGTGTGTTTGTTGCTTTCTATATTGATTGGTGTAAAACAATTTAAACTTGACTCTGCAGGAAGAGTGACCCTGTTTATTTGGGTAAGACCGTACGCTGAATTTAGAAAGTAACATACACCTGGCAGAGAGACTGCTGAGAGCTCTGCTAATGTACTTTGTCTGTGGCAGTTTATCCTCCCGGATTCAGCTGATACTTAAGCGTTGGGGATGGGGAGAGGATGCCATAGAAAATTTAGTGTTTTTAATTTAAAATATTTTTATAGATACTGAACACATCACTACTAGGATTTGAAACAGTATACTTTTCAGACACAATGACTCAGAATTAGTACCCATAAGAATCTAATCCTATCATTTTTAAATCTTTTAAAATAATGTTAAGATGATTTGAATATAGTTGATAATGAGCTATATGAGATTACTGAAGTACTATTATAAGGTTGTATATATAAAAGTACATGTTTAGAATGATTATTTTGAATTTTAGATTTTCAGTACTGTAACCTATAAATTTTTTTCCTTTTTCCTCACTTTACATCTCCCCACCCTTTTTTTTTTTTTTTTTTTGTGAGTAGGGAGCTTCTCTCTTGTTGATGCTGAAAACGTACCTTAGCGAGGATGTATTTCAACGCGCCATTATTCTTTACCTGCATAATCATAGCTATGGATCCATTCAGAGTGATGATCTGTGGGACAGCTTTAATGAGGTAAATGCCCTGGGAACTTTACTTTGTCCTGTCTTCTTACTGGAAGAACCCTCTGTCAATTTTTTTTTTTTTTTTAAACAGTGTCTTGGTTTGTAGTTCAGGCTGGCTCAGAGCTCACTATGTAGCCCATGCAAGCCTCGCACTCAGCAATCCTACTGCCTCCTTTTAAGTGCTGGGATTACAGGCGTGAGCCACCACACCTGGCTGTCAGTATTTTTTATCACATGTGTAAGCAAGTCTGGGATACCAAGATAATTATTTGGGAAATAGCCGTATAGAACTTGGTATATAAATATATATGACTAAAATACTGAATTTAAAGTCAGGAAATGGGAGAACTGTTCTTTTTGTTGAAAACAGTGGCAATGTTGTTATTCTGTACCTTAATGATTGTTCCTAATTTATTAGAAAGTTATCTTCTCTATCTTAATAGATACTACTGAATATTTTTGGAATTTGATCTGTTTTCAAAAAAGCTCTTTTTTCCTTCTTACACTGTGAATCTCGTGTTTTGAGTCCAGATTACTTTCCAATAGATGATGTGTCTCAAACTGACTGCTGTGAGCTGCATGCTGCTCTTAGGTTATCTAGTTCTTTGGACTTTGTTATGCAGACAGGTACTCTGATAGGCATCGTCACTGTGTAGCAGTTATGCTTCAGAGCAGTGTATGAACCCAGCCTGCCTCATTTATGTACGTTGAACAACCCTGACAAGAATTTGAGTCTGTTACTCTGCTCTAGATCGATGCTTCTTCGTTTTCTGGAAGATCACAGATATAGTTGAAAAATTCATGAAGGATCTGGCCCTGATCTCCAGGAGGACTACATCTGTGGATGCCATTGTACACAAAGTTTTATGGGCGCTGGATTAAAAACTCTTGCTTGGGAACTTTCCTATATACACTTGCTGTTCTCTAGCCTAATCTGAATCTTAGTGTTTTGTAGCTATTCACTTTTTGCTAACATGTTTCTTCTCTACTGTCTTTGAGCTCTCTTTGAGAAAAAACTGACACTTGGCTTCCAAATTTTTTCCTTCTAATTATATGGTAGCTTTATAATTGAAAGCCATGTATTTACTTTATACCTGCTGTCTTATCTCTGGACATTCAGAACATATTTCTACTTTTTTTTGCATCATGCTGTCCTATCCTAGCCTAATCCTTAGTAGTATCCTCAGTGTTTTCAGCGTCCACATTAAACGATGCACTGGCCTTTTCATCTTAGTACAGCTTCCTGAAAGTACCTTACTCTTCTTCCCACCCTCTTATCTAGCAGTAAATGTGTAAGGGATATGAGAATACAAGGTTTAATGAATTCTTCCCCAATTCATTGCTCCATTCTTTCATGCTTTAAAGAAGTGGCCATATGGTGATTGTCGTAAGCCATGTGGCATAATGTGAAGAATTTAGCCACATGACCTTTTTCAAATCCACATGTAATCATTGTTACCAGATGTCTTGGTGAGAGTGGGCTTTAAAGGTCTAAAAACTTTGACAGTGGACTCTAGTTTTGCAGGTAAGTTCATGTATTTTCTTGGAAAGAAGATCTGTGGCCACCAAAAAAGTTTACTAGTGTTTTCTGAAGAAATTTAAAGTCAAGGGAACTGACTTCTGTGCTGCTCTTGCTTCCTGGCACTTCCACAGGATTAGGTCTTAAAAGATGCGTACTTACAAGGTAGGGACAGGAGAATGAAAAGAAACCTGGACCCGCCAGCGTGGTGGCTCACGCCTGTAATCCCAGCACTCGGGAGGCAGAGACAGGAGGATTGCTGAGTTCGAGGCTTGCCTGGACTATATAGTGAGCTCAGAGCCAGCCTGAACTACAAAGCGAGACCCTGTCTCAAAAAAAAAAAAAAAAAAGAAACCTGGACCCAGCCAATTTACAGTATTAGCAGCAGTGACATTCTAGGATGTATTTTAGTCGTGTCATCTAAATGTTAATATTGTGGCCTGAAGCATGTTTGTATCTTCTTAGGGATTTTAATGTTAACGAATTTAAGTATTTTAATCTTGGGTTTTTGAGACAGTCTCACTCTATATTTCAAGCTGGCTTTGAACTCACTATATAGTCTAGGCTAGTCTCGAACTTGTGGTGTTCCTCCTGCCTCAGCTTCCCACGTACAGGTGTGTGCTCCATGACCACCTCCAAGGATGTTGATCTTAATGAATTATTGTTTGATCTCATATGTGCTGCTTTTTACTGTAATGTGTTTCTCACATCCTCAGTTATCATTCAGTTCTTTTCCAGGTTACTTTTCATTTAGTAAGTTTTTCTCTTTTTTTATATTAGAAATGTAAGTTCTGCTCAGCATTAATGCCTTTTTAACATTAAATGTAGTCTTTAGAAAATGACCTAGGGAAAGAAAAGGTATGGCTAAATTAAACTATAAAAATTTTAAACCAATTTTCATCTTTAAGCAAAAGTTTCATTGTTTTATAGGTTACAAACAAAACTCTAGATGTAAAGAAAATGATGAAAACCTGGACCCTGCAGAAAGGATTTCCGTTAGTGACTGTACACAGGAAAGGAATGGAACTTTCTATAAAACAAGAGAGATTCTTCTTAAGTATGAAGCCTGAAATTCAGCCTGCAGAGGCAAGGTAATATTCTACTCTTTCATTGTATGCTATCTTTTTCCTTCAGGATTTTTAAGCATTTTATAATCATAAATTCTTAGAAAACTTAAGTCTTATCCCTGTCTGGAAGTAGCTTTAAATTTTCATCTTCATGCTAAGATAATTAGAAAGAAAGCTAATCATACAATACTTATTTTTTTTTTACAGCTACCTGTGGCATATTCCGATCTCCTATGTCACTGATGGAAAAAATTATTCAGAATATCGAGCGGTATCATTACTGGACAAAAAATCAGGTTTGACTATAATTAAAACTTTTCTGAGAGGAAATTGCAAACAGTTTTAATTTTTAAAATCAGACCAAAGAGCAGATAAAATCTTACACATTCCATTGTGTACACTCTGAGCTGGTTTTGTAAAGTGAGAATGATTCTGGGTATGTGGATGGGCCTTTAATTATAAATAATGCATACACAAAGTTGCAAGGAATGTGTTGGCAGTCCTGGTAGAAAATAGCAGATGTTTTATTTTCATGCCCTAGATAAATATTTCATTTTAGAAAATCCAGAGTAATAGAAATAATTTCTATTTCAATTTCTTAAAAAGTGCAATTTCCAGCCTACTTTCTAGGGTTAGGCTGTTGCAACTATATTCTAACAAGCCTCATGGATGATTTACGTGCACAGTAAAGGACAGTTAAGATTTAGAGTAAATAATTATAATATGTCCTACAGACAGAACGTAGAGTTTTTGGTAATGAGAAGATGGGACCAGAGCTGTCAGAGCAAGGAAGAGGAAGTTAAAAAACAAAGAACAAGATGAGCTCCCTTAATCTGAAATATAAAATCTCAAATATTTTGAGCTCCAACCTGACATTCAAAATGATTTAGATTTTGGAGCATTCCAGATTTCAAAATCAATTGTACTCACCCTGTAAAATCTATAAAAGTACTCCAAAATCTGACAAAAAGTAAAAGCACAACTCAAATCTCAAGCACTTCTGGTCGCGAGCATTTCACATAAGGGATGGGTAGTTTGTGTACGGTGACCTGTCACAGGTAGAGTCTAAAAAGCAATTGCAGCATAGCTTGTGACCATTAGATAAAGACCACTGTGATGTGCCACAGTATATATCCTCTGACTCTATGTCCTAAGGTAACATACGGCCCATCGGTTCAGGAGAAGTCTTTAATGATTCTTTAGAGTTATGAAAAAGAGGAAAATGCTGTTTGAATTTGGACCTGGTGTTCAAGCACCTATTTTTGAGAGGATAATGTAGAAACCAACTTTGGAGCCACATTGCCTTGTTCACTTCTTGCTGTACCATTGATTACTTGCATGTTTTTTGGTGAATGAGGCGACCTCTGAGCCTCATCCCCTCAAATATAGAATGGAGATAGTGGGCCGGAGGGTTAGCTCAGTGGTTCCGGCGCCTGCCTTGCAAGCGCAAGGACCTGAGTTCAATCCCCGGTAACCACATATAATGCTGGGCGTGGAGACACGCCCACCAACAATCAACACCGCATACCACAATGCCGGACGTGGTGGCTCACGCCTGTAATCCCAGCACTTGGGAGGCAGAGACAAGAGAATTGCTGAGTTCGTGGTGGCCTGCCTGGGCACCATAGTGAGCTCAGGGCCAGCCTGAACTACAAAGCGAGAACCTGTCTCCAAAAAAAAAGAATGGAGATAGTAATTATATTTACCTTACAGAGTTTTGGTGAGAATTATGTGAGTTTATTCATATAAAGTTCTAAAATAGTGCCTTGTGTGTTTTGTTTTATACCATGTAAATGTTGTTTAGTATTAGTAATATTATTCTTTTAAAACTTTGCCATAATATATCCACATTACATAAAATTTGGAAAATGAAAAATGATCTTACTATCCTGCCATGACTACTCTGATTATTTCTTTCCAGTCATTTTAAAAATACGTAGTTGAAGCAATTATATAAATGTGATTTTTGTTTCTTGCCTTTCAAAAAAAGTTATACAGTAATTGACATGACTTTCCTTAGCATTAGACACTTGATTCACTCTTTGTCTTTACAATAAAATTGTTGAACCTTAATGGTTTTTTCTTTGTATGAACATTTTATTGGAAATGCTTCTCAGAGCATGAAGACTGTCAGCACTTAGGACGTGAGATAGGTGACTGAATTACCCCTGTTGCGAGGTCACAGCTGACAGCCGCCCGAAGTGTACGAATGTGGCGCTTCGGAGCAGTAGGACTGCAGAACACACTGGAGTGCTCTAGGAACAGCCACTCAGCAGTCGTATTGTGTGAAGCCCGAGGAGCAGTCAGTGGTGTCGTCCTGACTTTGAGATTTAATATAGCCTGGCTGGTGGTCTTTGCTGAAACCAAAATCTAGAATTCTAAGTGGCCCCGAGAAGGGTCCTTTAGCCCCAAGGAGAGCAAATGACCTCATCTTATATCCAGCAGTGCAGCAGCAACATGGCTAGAATGTTTACAAGAAATCAGTAAGTAAATTTTGCAAACCTCCCGTTACTCTTATTCTTTTTTTTTTTTGAGGCAGGGTCTCGCTTTGTAGTTCAGGCTGGCCCTGAGCTCACTATGTAGCCCAGGCAAGCCCGGAACTCAGCAATCCTCCTGTCTCTGCCTCCCGAGCGCTGGGATTACACACGTGAACCACCACGCCCAGCACTGTGGTACGTGGTATCGATTGCTGGTGGGCATGAGTCACCATGCCCAGCATTGTATGTGGTTACCGGGATCGAACTCAGGACCTTGCACTTGCGAGGCAGGCGCCAGAACCACTGAGCTAAATCTCTGGCCCTCTTATTAATTTTTTGCTGTATTAGAAATAATTGGATGACAAGAAATTTGCTTTTATCTCTTTATTCTAAATTTAGGCTTTGTTTACATGTGAGCCTATTATGCTCTTTTTCAGACTTGTATGATATGGACTAGCTTTAGACTTCTCTTTCTTAACCCTTACATGATGGTCTGTGCTTTAGCCGCACAAAAATTCTTTCAACAACTCATATTTCAACTCATATTTGACTCTGGGCCTTAGCGTGTGCCCTTTTCACACCTCGAAAGACACACCTGCCTCCCACTCCCTTGATGTCCTATTCATCTTCAGAGCATTACTCAACTACTATTTTCAGGAAGCCTTCCTGCATCCAAGTAATTTTCCCTACTCATGATTTACTGTAAGTACTATTCTGCTTATGCCTAGGCCCATGTCAGGCACCTACATCTGAGGTAAGCATCGGGGCTGTATGAGCCACTTTGTAAACATAGCACTCAGTAGACAGGTGACAAGTTATTGAATGAATAAATGCTAGTCTATAATGAGGCTCCGTTTCAAATTTTGCCTCAAAAAAACTCTAAGAAAAAAAATTCAAAGCCTGATGAAATATCTTACTTGCCTTCATTTGAAAAGATTCTTAGTAAACAGGGATATAAAAAATGCCCTCTAGTCTAATTGGTTTAATTCAGAGCTCAAGGTGGACCATTAAATGATGAAAGCTATATCTTTTGCTTCTTGTCAACAACATATTTTCCTTGCTATTCTAATTTATAACACTTGAGGTTTTGAGAAGCCACATTGAAATTGTCTATTCACAAACAAAAAAATATTTGATGCTGAGAACAATTGAGTCTTCTCAATTCCTAATACTCCAGTGAAAATTGCTCTTACTATAATTACATTTGCATTAATATCTCAGAGGCTGACTCCAAGGCTAATTTTATGACTCGACTTTACTACAGTGTATTATTTTAATAATTTATTAAATCTGTAGTATATTTTCATATAGTCTAATTTCAAGGATGCTGTGTTAGTCCATTACTATACCAGTCATAAACTAGAGTTATATTTTGTCAGTATCTTTGTCACTTCTTTCCATATACATGAATTGTGAACAGTTATTTATTGCACAGTAAAAGGGACTACTTTTCACTGCTCCGTACTAAAGAAATTACAGCAAAGATTGCAGTGTCTCTCCTTTTTTCCTCTCTCCTTCAACTTTATCAATATCTTACTCAAACCAATGTCTTTAACTATATGATATGTTTATTTAAATGTAACAGGGAAATTCATGTTTCTGAAAGCATATCCCTGTTCCAGAAATATTTCTATGAAACTAAAAGATAAGTTATTAGAGAAAAAGGCAATTGAGAAAGAATAAGGATGGGTATATCATGAAGAAATGTATCATGAGCCAGTCTCTGCTTTTGCCTTTTACCGCCCTCATAAAACAGAAAGGAAAGGGTCTTAGTGAAGGGAATGATTTTTAGCAAGAGGACTGCGGTTGGACCGTGTATATCATACTAGCCTGGAGCAAACTAGACAGCACATTTTGTGACTTTGCAGTAACAACGTGGTTTTGGTTTCAGTGCTTTAATGTTTCTTTGTGAAACAGAGTTCATTTTCTTAGTTTATTGACAAATGGTTTTATAAAATCACAGATTACTTCATCTAAGTTTCTGCCATTTAAGATTGTAGTTATTCACTCTTTTACTACTCATTGGGCTATGAAAATTGAACTGTTAATCTGTTAAAGACAAACTTAGCAACATACAAGGGTATGTTCTTGTCCTCATTTGAGCTCCAAGATGTAGTTACCTCCTTTGTGTGCCAACCTATTATGTTTTAGTACCTGTGGTTTTAAAGTCCTCCATTCCAGACCATTCAAAAGGCCAGAAAGGGACTAATATGTTGGTTCTTCACATGATAACTCTTCTTTGTGCTGTTAGCTACACTGTGTCGTTCTGTCATCTCAATGACAGGAGAACTCACACCAAGTCCCTGCTGCATGCCTCCTTTCTACCCTCTGGGCTTGGCCAGGTTTATAGCATGGCTGCTCCTTGATCAGCCAGGGTGCTCAGTGCTGCATGATTGCTTCACCTGTTTGGTGACCTAGAGAATTTTTTAAAATTAGCTTACAGTAAAGTTAATTTCATTGATGGTAAAGTCTGTTAAAAATGGCTCCAACTTGAAGCAGCCACTGTTGCCATGACAAATACTCCTGGGAACAGCATTCTGCTCTGGAAAAGGGAAGAGACTTATTGAATCAACCTTTTCCACCTGCTGCTGTGTCAGCTGTGCAGCACACTTTAGTATGGAACTTTTAAATAATACTACTGAACTGAGATACCATGTTAAGATGTGGTCAGAGTGCCCAGTCCATCTTAGATATTTTCCTCAGTATCAGTAGAATTGGAGTTTCAGAGATACTAAGGGATAAATTTGAATATTTCATGCCTTTGAAATTGATAAACCCTAAAGCTTCAGGTACTGATACATAATTCTTCAGTTTAAAATGGGATTCTAAAGCATTTCATTTTGTATGCAAAAATATTTTGCTATAGAAGTGTTATGGTAGTAGAAAAAATCTTAAAACAATCTAAATGTTTCAAAAGAGCTGTGGTAGCTAAGTATAGGGAAAAGCTTGAAAGGAGATAATCTTCAAAATGCTCACTGGCTCAGTTTAGATTTTTCTTTCTAATCGCTAGTCTCTTTAAAATATTTTAAAAGTCCCCTTTAGATACAGGAGCAAAAGTACATCATAGATCTCTACAACCTATTTAGATGTGATTTGAAACTATGTACCACCATATAGTCATTATTCACTCTTACAATAAGTGTTTTTAAATACTTTTTTTGATACATTTTTCCAGAGGCTAAGGTATTTAGCAGTGAACAAAATAGTAAGCCCGTGAGGCTTATATTCTAATAAATAGAAAACCTCAAGATGCTTATTAGAAGCATACTTATGTTGAATCCACATTCTTTTTGCCAACTTTAAAGGACATTTCTTTTTTTTAATTGAATTCTTTATTGGTACATTTTATATACAGCTCACAATTACACTCAACATTGGGGAATTTGTACCAGTGTATGACACAAGTTAATTCTCATTTTTACCCATATTCCTACCCACCCACAACCCCCACCCCCTATATACATGTTATTTCTTTTTCTTTCCAAATCATATTCTTTTCCCCTCATTACTTTCCCCCTACCACATTCTCTTTGAATATTTCCTATTATACAAAATCTATCATACATTCTAGAACTCATTTATATCTACAGGTTCTCATACCAGAGAAAAGATACTGTATTTACATATCTGTGATCTATCTGTTTCACTTTAAAGGACATTTCTTCATTAGTAATATTAAAGTAGAACACAGAAAATAATAACTGAATGAGTGATGTTCCTCATTTATATGAAGATAGGTGGACAAAAAAAAGCAGGCATTTAGTTTTTCACTAGAATGGTTAAGCTTAAAAATGTGCCACATTGCCGGGTGTGGTGGCTCACACCTGTAATCCCAGCATTCAGGAGGCAGAGACAGGAGGATTGCTGAGTTCGAGGCTTGCCTGGGCTACATAGTGAGCTCAGAGCCAGCCTGAACTACAAAGCGAGACCCTGTCTCAAAAAAAAAAGGGGGGCACATTAACATGGAGACAAAGAAAGCATTTATTTAAAATTTTTTCTTGCCCAGTTGTTCTCTCTTCAGGTCTCATTTATGATCTGTCTTAGGTACCATCAACCTTACAGAACAAGTGCAGTGGGTCAAAGTCAACGCAAACATGACTGGCTATTACATCGTACACTACGAAGATGATAACTGGGCCGCACTCATCCAGCAGCTGGAGAGAAATCCCTATGTTCTGAGTGACAAAGACCGGGCCAACCTCATCAACAACATCTTTGAACTTGCGGGGTAGAGTATTTTCGGTTTGGTAGTTGCAATTCTCTTTTGTTTTTTAAATAAGGGTTATTGATATAAAGAGCACTTCAGAAGAACAATTTGAAAGAACTGGTATGTATACAGTTGGTGCAATTCATTCTGGATGATCAGGAAACTATAAGGCATGTTCCTTGCTTTGTGGAACTTCAGAAACATCAGCCGGACACAGTGGTGCACACCTAATCCTAATAAATAATCCTAGCACTGTGGACACAGAGGCAGGAGGATCATCTCAAGTTCACGGCTAGCTTGGGCTACATAGTGAGCTGAAGGCCAGCCAGAACTATATAGCAAGACCCAGTCTGAAAAACAAAGAAAAGAGGAAGAAAAAGAAAAACAGCTAGAATTGTACTAAATTATTAAATAATGTAAAACAGATAAGGTACATGTTTTGCTAATTTCTTATGACTTCAAGCTTTGTTTTGTTGTCTGAGAATTCTTAAAGTAGCAGTTGGCCCAGTGTGAAGCCAGTGCTCACTGGTTGGTTTAACCAGCATCTCTGATAGCTGGAGCCTCTTTATCTATGTACCATTTGCCTTCTAACCACTTCACACATTATAGAATCACAAAGCCAAAATTGAAGTGGCCTCTTATGAAGATACCCTCTGAACAGATTACCCATGTAGGTTGGTAGTAGAGCTGGAAGCAGGAGGGACGCTTCAGAGGGCTCCCTGTGCCCACTCTTGACCTTCTTGGTTTGGTTGGTTTATTGTGAAGTGGCCGTCTTACATTTGCCATCCTTGTTATTTCCATAAAATGGTTTACTGGGGACCCCTGAAACATTATTGGAAACCTCTGCAGTAGACTTATCTCCTGCCCAGTGGATGAGGTAGTCCTGAGGGAAAAAAGCTGACAGAACTAAGAGAGAAAGTTGGGAGCCAGGACAGCCGGCACCAGTGCAAGCGATGCAGGCGCTGACCAGTCCAAGCCACTTGTTTTCATTAGTGGTCAGTCAGGGCAAAATGAGCCATGCACAAGGGCAGGAGTCGGTCTGTGGACATCAGGGCAGGTAAGACATAGAGGACAAGACAAAGCACTCGAGTAAGGAGCAAAACAGACAAAACGTATGGTTGTAATTAGAACATTGTCCTTGTAGTTAAGAAGGTTTTAGTTGTGGGAATGGAATTTGGGTGAGAGTTACTCTGACCTCAGCACTTAGGCTTTGGCCCAATTCACTTCTGTTAAACAAACTGATTGTGGGTTTAACTCTTTGTAGCCTGTAATGCTTATAGCCCTCTGTAATAATTAATAATCAGTGTTAATAATCAATATTGCAGTCTTCCACAATGGTTAATTTTAAAACTATACCCACTGTAAATTCACAATGAACCTTGCCTTCGACACATTCTCATGCAACAATAAAACTTTTTTTCTGATTCATATACTCCACATAACATTCCTCCTTCCAATTTAATAAGTAGACATACTTTTACTAAATCATCAGCAACTTACAGGTGACTTATAGAACAAAAAGTGAGCTATTACATATCTATCTTTGAAGCACATCTTTAAACGCAGCCTACATGAACTTAATACCCTAAGCTTAAGTGTTTTATCTCAAGACTCCCCATCCAGCGATATAGTTTGCAGCACACGTAGTGTTGCTTTGTGTCTCAGCATACTCACTTTTCCTTTTCTCTTATCCTTTAGCCTAGGCAAGGTGCCTCTTCGGAGGGCCTTTGATTTGATTGATTATCTCAGAAATGAGAATCATGCTGCACCCATCACTGAAGCCCTATTCCAGACAGGTCTCATCTTTCACCTCCTTGAAAAACTAGGGCACATGGATCTGGCCTCAAGATTGGTGGTAAGTCTGCCTGTTTGCCAGTTTCTCTTCGCACCTGTCTTTCATGTTGTTATTCACAATTCCTCTAGTGGGCTAAAAAAAGCAACCACTTCAATTCCATTTTCTTTGCTTTGCTCATTGTGAAATCTTTAGTTTGAATCAACTCCATAAAGTGTTAATAAAGGCTTAGTAGGAGGTAGTCATACTTGAATGTCAGACTGCAGACTTTTGACGCTCCTATCAAAACAGGGCACATGAAAGGCAAATTTCTCTAAATACTTTCTCTTTTATATAATGAGTGCATTATGTGGGCCCTTTTGTGAAGTAGGTGTTGCCATTAATTCGCTAGTGGTCATGATAATGATGTTTGTGCTGAGAACATCCTCCTCAGGCATCTGCCCTGCTCTCCCGTGAGCAGGAGTTTCTCAGCAAAACTGAAGGAGCCTTGTTCCTGGAGGCTTCAGCTTTCCTAGATCTGATCGCCTCATCTTAGCTGTTGTTATTTAGATGCTTTTGGTGTTAAATTATGTATTGAGATTTGAAGCTAGGAATAGGATGATAAACTCTTTTTATCTGATTCTCTCAATTACATTCTGACAAGAGGGCTTGCTTTTAATATCAGATTTTCCAGGAATTCAGGCAAAAGGCAGCTTTTAGGAAAAGGAAGAAAATATTGGCCTGGAATTAGAGTAAATCTTTTAGGGTTTTCCTCACTGGTAAAGGAAGGGGTTGGATTAAATCATTTTTAAAACAACCTTTTTCAGGCTGAAGATTTCCAGCATCTGCCTTGCAAGTGCAAGGTCCCTAATTCAATCCGCACTAATAACCACATACCACAGTGGCTGGCGTGTTGACTCATGCCCACCAGCAGTCAGTACCATATACTACAATGCCGGGTATGGTGGCTCACGCCTGTAATCTCAACACTCGAGAGGCAGAGGCAGGATTGCTGAGTTTGAGGCTCACCAGAGCTACATAGTGAGTTTAGGGCCAGCCTGAACTACAAAGTGAGACCCTGTCTCCAAAAAAACTCCTTTTTCTGGCTTTATTGCTGATCTCCTGCACATCTTCTGTGATGAGTTCTTTGCCATTTTCAGAAGAGAGAAGACAGGGAAAGGGGCCACATTAATGATGGAAAGCCCACCCCCCACAGACACCACACACAAGCTTCTGATTACCCTACCCCTCCCCAAGCTTAAATAAGGTGATTTCCAAGCCTGCTTCTTAATGTTAAGAATTTTACTGTTTTCTGTTTCACAAAGCTCTCAGCTAGCAGCCCTATGAGAAGCTAGTACCTGGAATGTGACCTGACTTAATTACCATCAATAAATGTCCAGTGAAATACCCTAGAAACAAATGCTTAGAAAATACCCTAGAAAAAAAGTGCTTAGTACATTCCATCCTCTGCTTTGTGTGTAGAGAAGATGACCTCATTAGTCCTTACACAATGCTGACATGGACATTTCTACCCCCATTAGCTAAATGACTCCCCCAAATCACTTACCTAGTAAATTATTTTTAATGTAATTGAGTTTATTGGTACATTTTATATATACATTTTGACCACATTCAACATTAAAAATTTGTACCTGTACGTGACACTTCTTGATTCTCATTTTTTCCCTTTCTCCTGCCTCCTACCACCATATATAAACCCCCATATATAAAAACTTTATTTCCTTTTTTTTGTTTTTACTATCAAATATGTGCTTCTTACCTAGTAAATTGTAAAACTGAGATTCAAACCCAGATGAGTTTCATTGAAGAGACTATTCTCTGATATGCTGCTGCATTTTAAGTTACTGTGATTTATATTCTAGCAGTTGCATCACTCCAGGATACCTTTTTGTTAGAAAAATTAAAACTTTCTTCACTGCCATTTTTTCTTTTTAATGCTGAGATTTTACAGGAAAGCAGTTCGAAAAGCTTTGTAGACCATATATTTAAGATTTAAAAGGACAAACACCTGTCGAGTTAATTACTTGAAAATCAACTTGTCAGCTAGTGAGAATTTTTGTATCAAAAATATTACTAACAATGTTTTTTATAGTTTTTTTTGTATGTTAGCAGAAAGATATACAGATTACTTGCTCGTCTCTTTAAGACAAACCTGGACTTTTTGTCAATGTTTGAGGAGCTTGGCCATTTCTTAACCAATTTAGCTGCTGTTGGCTGGGTGCATGGATTTTCTGTGTTTCAGAGATGATAAGTAACACCATTGTGAATATTCTGTGCACGAGTATCTGATGAATCTTTATGTGATGCACATTTGGAAATGTAATTCTTTTTATTTTTTTTATTTATTTTTTTTTAGTTTTTTGCTTTTTGAGACAGGGTCCCACTTTGTAGTTCAGGCTGGCCCTGAGCTCACTATGGTGCCCAGGCAAGCCGCCGCGAACTCAGCAATCCTCCTGTCTCTGCCTCCCGAGTGCTGGGATTACAGGCGCGAGCCACCACGTCCGGCATTGTGGTATACGGTGTTGATTTGTTCGTGGGCGTGTCTCCACGCCCAGCATGGAAATGTAATTCTTATTTTATAATGTGCATAGCCAGTACTGTACTATCCAGTAGTTTTTCGTGGCCTTACCGATGTATATTCCCGTCATCAGTGTCCACAGAGTCTAGGTCTGTCCGGACCTTGTCATCGTTTACTACTCATACAGAGTATTTTTCCTTTGAGCCGTTTGGAGGATGTGTACCACAGCTGCAGTCATGGCGACAAGTACGCATTTCTCGGGTGGCTGATCAAAATTAATTCCTTAACTGTTTCTGACCATTTTATTGTTCACTGAGAGAGTGTTTCCTTTGTTTATAAGTTGCCTTAGTCTTTTATTTTCCTATTAAACTGCCTGCTTTTGTCTTAATTTTTAAGAGTTTTTATATGTCCTAGATATGAATCTTTTGTTGGTCATATATACTTGCAAATATCTTTTCAGTCTTTTAATGATGTTTTTGATGAACAGCGATTCTTAATTTTAATGTACTTTAATGTATGAAATTTTTACCTTCACTAAAATATTCTGTATTTCTGAAAACTTATTTTACCTTTTACATTTAGATCTATGATGAATCTGAAGTTGATTTTTTTATATAATGTATGGTGAACATCAAGATTCATTGTTTTCAACATAAGAATTGCTTACTGTATCACTAGAGTATTTGATGGGTGTGTGTGTGTGCATCCACGCATATGTTAATTATGTCTTTGGAAGTGATTAATGTCATATCAGCTCAATACCAACTGAAGTAGTATATTGGTTTTCTAGAGCTTCTATAATAAACTCTTACAAATTCTGTGTCTGAACATAACAGAAATCCATTCTGTCACAGTTGAGGAGGTTGGAAGGCCAAAATCAAGGTGTTGGCAAGATAGCTTGTATCTTCTGAAGTGAAATCTCCTCCCTACCTCTCTCTTAGCTTCAGGAGGGTGCCTGCAGTCCTTTGCATCCCCTCACTTGTGCATAGATCTCCAAGACCTGCCTCTGTCAACCAGGCATCCTCCCTGTGCTCTGGGTCTAAAATGTCTTAGTTCTTCTGAGGATCCAGTCATTGGATTAGAGCCTAGTGTCACCCAGGAGATCTCATTTTAACTTGGTTCTGTCTAACAAGATACTTCCCTAAGAAAATTGTATTTGCAGGTTCCAGGTAAACATGTATGGGGGGCACTCTCCATCCAGTAAAGATAGCAATAAAGATTAGTACATGCCATTCATTTTTCCACTGCACAATGTCTGCCTGCTCACAAATTCGGCAGCTGTTTTAGATCATGATACCAGAAGCCACCACCCCTCCATTAACTGTATTTAGATATTTGACTCGGACCTACACTTAAAACTGTTCCCATGCTGAAACAGAGATGTTAAATTCAGTTCAGACAGTTGAGTTTTTCCTATTAACACCCAAGTAACTCTTCTTCCTATGCATCTTCATCCTGAATGATTTCCAGCTTTCTGGGCAGGTATGTTTATCAGGAGCAGTAAGAGACTTGATCTGTTTCTAGAATCAGTGACTCCTTCACTGCTATGAGTTCATGTCATTAGCTAAAAGCCAGACGGGCTTCAGTTCATCTAGAGGAAGAAGCTATTTCTTTTAAGTTGCTATTCTACTTTTAGAGCATTCTAATAGCATCCAAATACTCACACTATGAAGCCAGACACTATGGTTTGGAATTGAGATGGCAGACATTTCTGAGTATTAGTGTTTCAGATTAGTGTCTAATCAAATTTTGTGTTATTGTAACCAGAGCATTCTGTACATCTATTGCTGGTTGTGTTCTATGTCTGCCATGATGTGTGCTGCAATTGTGATGTAAGCCATGGTGCTGTGGGTGGGTCTGGGGCACACTTGAACTGTGTTAAATTGTTCCCATCTGATGTTAATGTCTGATCCTAGCCGTATTCCTGCTTTATCACTTAGAAATCTGTCATTCTCTTCCATATGAAGCAAGGGTGGGATAAATCTTTTCAATAAAAACTGACATATCACTTTAAAGAAATTCGGCTGACCCTGGAAAGAACTCCCTGGGTGTATCAGTGTAAAATTAAAGCAGTAAATCAAAATGTAATATATAACATAAGTGCCAACATTTTTTCTTGTCTGTTGTATTTTTAAAACCATTTTGTGTTATTGTTGCATTTTACATACAGCGTGGCATAGTCAGTAGATTATGTAACCTGTTCTGTTCACCTAGTCTCTCCCCATATTTGTCATTTTTATTTATTAAATCATAAAGTTAGATTCTATTGTTTAATGATACTAAATTTTTAAATTAACCTGGGAACTTTAAATAAACAGATTTCATTGTATTTCTGCAAGGGAAATTAATTTTTATGACCATCTGCCATTCTTCATTAATATTAACATTAAAAATTTAATTTGAATTACATATTAAAATCATACTTGTAACAGGATTTTTCTAAAATCACAATTATTTTTCAGTAAAATTTGAAATATATTTATAAGCAACTATTTGAAGAATATCTTTTAATGATTTGCTACAGAAACTATTAGAATTGCACCCTGAAATTCCAGTGACATCATGTATGGAATTAGCTCCAGCATCTTTGAGCATCAGGCTTTCTTTGCTTGTGCACTTTAAAGTGCTGTTTTTTTTCCACTAGCTCCTCTGTGTTTTTATGAACTCTCAGTGATCCTTACCATGGTTCTCCAAATGTTTAGAAATACAGAATTTTAAATAGATAACTTTTCCCTCGTATTCTTTGTTTCTGTTTGACAGTTATGAGTAGCTTTGAAGTTTCTCTTATTCTTTGGTCATTTGGACGGTTTGTATTATCATGCTTTTGAAAGGTCAGGCCAGTCAGAGAGAGCTCCTACCACAGTCAGGTGTACCGAGTGGGATCTTCTCTGTTGCTTTTATTTTCCTTTCATTCACTTGCATGGCAAGTATTTTTCCATCTCTTGTCCTCCCAGTAACTCGCAAGCTTTCCCACTCAGGCGTTCCACAAGGTGTCTGTTCTCTATTGCATTGCTTTAGGAACCAATGGAGGCAAGCAGACATGCTATCAAAAATTTTGAGTCCTTACACAGTCTTCTTTCAATTGTCCTATTCAGTTCAAGAGACTTGCTCCAAGGTTATTCAGAGCAGTCTGCTGATAACATGTCCTCAACAGTTTAAAACTCTCAAAATAAGATTTATTTTAGGTGTTGATAATGGGGAGAGAAGGAAACCTCAGTTTCTGATTTCTTAGTACAGGTACCTTTTGCACTCACCACGTATGCAGAACTGGCCATAACAATAGGCTGTGTCACGTGTTAGATGATAATCCTGAATAATGGTCAGTTTTCTTAAGTATAATTTTTTTTACTTATGTAGGAGGATGTTCTTATTTCTGGTAGTCACAAACTAAAAAGTATTTATAAATAAGATACTGGTTCATATGTTTCAGCTAAAACTAGAACGTGTGGAGGTATAGTGTTATATACACAGAAAATAAATGAAAAGAAATAATTTCTAAATCTAGATGAACAGCATGTGGATATTCACTATTGCATTTTTCTATAGGTTTAAAAATTTTCACATAAAAAGTTGGAAAGAAATGGACTATGAACAAGTATTACATCCTGCAGCCCTCTTTTATTTGCTAACTTGCTTAGATTAATTTGCTATGGTATCAAACTAGTTGATATATTAAATATAGTTTTAATATTTGAGTCAGAAACTTTTTAAATCAGCCATCAGTAAAGAAGTATATTTTTCTTTTTGCATCATGGGTTTATGGATCAGAAAACTCCAGCTGCCTTCCAGCAGTGATTACAGGCAATACTTTCTGACAGGAAAGTAACTTCTAATGTAGTATATGTAGCATAATGTTTCTCTACTGTGAGCCCTATTAACACTCTCTGAGTTTATCCTTAAAAGTCCTCCTTGGCTATAACTAGCCTTATATATAGGCTTTTTCTGTTGAATATTCTTATTTCGCTATGTGTGGGTTTCATGAGTCAGTTGATATTTAATAAATAATACTTATGCTTTTTTTTTCTTAGTGGTCTGATTTTTCCAATTGTCCAAATGACTATTAGTGAGTTATAATCTATTTTCTCTGTAGGCCAGAGTACGTAAGTTGCTCCAAAACCAAATCCAACAACAGACTTGGACTGACGAGGGCACCCCATCCATGCGAGAGCTTCGCTCAGTCTTGCTGGAATTCGCCTGCACCCATGACTTGGAGAACTGTAGCACTACCGCCATGAAGCTGTTCAATGAGTGGGTGGCCTCAAACGGGACTCAGAGGTGAGTCACGCCTCTGCTCAGATCCAGGGCCTTCCACCTCCTCACCTCGCGTCGTGTGTGGACACCAGCACCTTCTCATCCTGGCTAGAAATGTTACAAAACTGAATGTTAATGTGGATGCACTCTACCTGCTGTGTTTCCAAAGAAGACTTTAAAGACATTTATGGCAGGTGCACATAAAATTTGCCATTGTAACCACACTGTAGTGCTAACCATTTAATAGAGCTGCATATATTGTCTTGAGCACAGCAGCTTTTTTTTTTTTTT